>NQII01002260.1:70719-122708 GCA_002778355.1 Clitarchus hookeri | reverse complement strand
AATAAATGAAGCTTTTAACAGTGTACTTCAATATTCTAAGGGTGGTGTAAAATATGGTTGCATAACTGATGCAATTGCTTATTTCATCAGTGTTGATAATAGACCCTTCAATCTGGTCGAAGGTAAGGGCTTTAAACATTTAATGAAGCAAGTAGCACCTTTGTACAAAGTGCCTTCTCGTGAAACTATCAAAGCACAAATAAAAAGTAAATATGAGAAAATATAAAATATTGTAAAGAAGAAATTAAAAGATTTGAAGGATTTTTGTGTTACCACTGATATCTGGACTGAGACTATGAGTAACACTAGTTATCTGGGTATCACGGTTCATTTTTTATTGCAAAAAGAATTGCAATCACTCATGATTGGTGTATTCGAGTTAAATGAAAGTCATACTGGGGCCTACATTGGCCAACAGTTGTCAGAGATCTTAAAAAATTGGGGCATTGAGTCAGAAAAAGTAACAGCTATTGTGACTGATTCTGGTGCCAACACGTTCAAAGCTATCAGAGACACATTTGGAGCAGCTAAACATATACCATGTTTTGCTCACATGATTAATTTAATTGCTGAAGGTGCTATAAAAAAAAAACTACAGAGTTGGGCAACATCATAGAACATTCAAGAAATATAGTCAAATATATTTAAAAAAAGAGTAGATGCCACAAGTGATTTAAAAAGGAAACAAATGGAAAACAAAGTACCGGAAGGGAAGACATTAAAAGTTAAACTCGATGTGAAAACGCGCTGGAACTCTCTATATTAAATGCTGATCAGATTTATTGAACTTGCTTCTTATATAAGCCAAGTGATTTTNTTGAACTTGCTTCTTATATAAGCCAAGTGATTTTTGGTCAAATTGATGCACCTTCAATGCTGACAGCAGTTGAGCTTGCTAGTATCAAAGATATAGCCCATATAATGCGACCACTCGAGGCTATGATGAGAGAAGCGTCTGCAGAGGAGTACATCACTGTTTCGAAAGTAGTGCCAATGGTCAGCTGTGCTATAGATCAATATAACGAAATGAAAGTAACTTTATCTATTGCGGGTGATTTGAAGAAAAATATTTCACTACAGATAGAAAACCGTTTTGGGCAGCTCGAATTTTCTTCATTGTTGGCAGTGTCTACTTTATTAGATCCACGATTCAAAAACTTACTTTTCAAAAACCCAGATGCATGTGCAAAGGGAATGACTAAAATAAGAAAAATGGTAACTGAAAACAAGCAAGCAGCCTCTTTGTCATCTACATCATCTGAAGACAAAGAGAACAACGATTTTGATTTTTGGAAGTACCACAAATCATTGGCGCATACTAGTGATGCAACGAATGTCGATTTTGCCACATTCGTGAATGCGAATGCCAATGCGAATATTCACCTCCGACATTCGCGAATGCGAATGTGAATGTTGGTTTTTCAAATATGGCGCCAAAAGCGTAAGCCTACAAATTTAAATTTTACCGTGCGTTTAGCACTGGCCGGCCGGGCGGCCATGTTAAAACCAACAGTAGCCCATATGCCCCAACTCTGTACGAAGTAAACAAATCGTGATTGCTGACTTACTGAATGAAGTTAGCTGCTAATAGTGTTTTCGTAAAGATTTAGTTTGAGGTTACCTTGACGCATACCGCTCATACCTACCAGTAGTGGCGACGCTATTCTTACCCACGCCGTAAACCGATGGCCTAACGACCAGAGGAATCCCCGAGCTCGAACCAACTGCACCTGCCATGTTGCCTGAGTCACGACGTGACGCTGCGAACGCGGGGAGTCCCGGGCATATTATCGCCCCTCGCCAGAAAGAAATTACAAATCGGGGAAAAACAATGTACCCCGCCTACCCTTATCCCACCGCAAACACTAGAGGGTAAGTCCCGAGTTCTATGGAAAATAGAACAGAAACGTATATACACAGGAGCCATGGAGGACAGTTAAGTCAGTTATGCGACAGTTAAGAGAGTTACGCGAGAGTGAAGGACAGTTGAGATCAGTTACGCGAGAGTTACGAGACGTTTATGACGGAGCAGAAGCGACAAGACAGTTACGACGGAGTCGGGAGTTACGCCGGAGTCACGAGAGAGTCAGATACGAGGAACGACGAGCGACGAGGAGAGAACTGCACGTCCAGGGATCGAGCCCAGGACTTCGCGGGAGAGACACCGAGACAGCACGACAACACCAGCCACCAGCATCGAGGTAATTTCAGCAACCCGCCGAAACCTCCCCCCGACGCAAACATTCGCCGAGACGTGTGTAGGGCGCGGGATAGCTAGATTCCACCGTCCGAGGAGATATAAAAGGGGCTAGGTCTCATAGATGTACAGGTCACTGTAACTTTGGACAATAAAAGTTAAGCGTGAATAAACCGAACCCAGTTACGTCTTTGTGCCACCCCTCTTACAGCAGCCCAAGGTGCCGTTAGCCAACACCGTAACAAATTACTACGTACCCTGCTATCCACCATCCTGTATAGTACAGGTGGGAGCAGCGTCGAGTCAACATACTTAAGTTTTGTTTTTAACTTGTAAAGACTCTATTGTTGTAATTGTACAGTGATAAGTGATATTTCAAAATGAAGCGGTCGTGTGTTAGCGAAGTTTGGACTTATTTTACAATATGTGATGCTGAAAATGTGAAATGCAAAATATGTAATAAACAATACTCGCGCAAAGGAAGAACAACAAGTGCTATGAGAAATCACCTGGAAGCTTTGCATAAAAACGAGTATAATGCTTTAAAGAATAGGGAAAATGAAAAGCGAAATGCTTCTACAACAAGTGTTGTGGCCTCCACTTCGCGACAATGTACGAAAACCGACCTGAAACAAATGTCTTTGACTGATTGCGTCGAAAAAACAAAAAAGTGGGATAACAACAATGCCAAGTCTTTGGAAATTGATAATTTAATAAGCGAAATGATTGCTTTAGAGGACTTACCCTTTAGTTTTGTCGAAAGCGTTGGATTTGTCAGACTATTGAACCATCTTTGTCCGTCGTATAATATAAAAAGCCGACAACATTTTTCTTCGTTTATATGTGAAAATTTCTACGGCAAAGTCAAAGATAAAATTTTGGGATTAATTAAGTCATTTGAAAAATTGGCGTTTACAACTGATATTTGGTCTGATTCTTGTTCAGGAATATCTTTGCTGAGTCTTACATGTCATGGTATAACAAAAAACTTTGAGAGAAAAATGATTGTGTTAAACGCAGAGGTATTTAACGATGGCCGACATACTGGTGAAAATATAGCTATAAAACTTGAAACCATGTTGTCGCATTGGGAAATACCTAAAGAAAAAGTGCAATGCATTGTTAGAGATGGTGGCACAAACATGAAAAAAGGTATTTCCTTGTTATTAATTAGAGACATTGATTGTTCGTCACACCAAATTCAGCTGGTTGTCAAGGAGGGGCTTAAGGCACAAGATTCCGTTATAACAGTGATTGCAAAATGTAAAAAGATGGCAACACATTTTCATCACTCAAATGTAGCTCAAGATGAACTGGCTGCTCTACAAGAAAGACTCGATCAGCCAAAGCTGAAAATCATACAAGAGTGTGCTACAAGATGGAATAGCAGCTTGTATATGTTAGAGCGTATTTTGAAAAACAAAGATTCGTTATGTCTTTATGCTTCCCAGAATAACAAGATTTCACAACTAACTTCCGAAGAGTGGATTATTGTGGAAAAAATAATAACTTTACTCAGACCTTTTGAAGAAATTACAAAAGAACTAAGTGCAGCCAATATTTCTGTATCCTCAGTAATTCCATTATTGTCCACTTTGGAAAAAATTATTGGTGAATTTGATGTGACCGACGAATGCGTTGGGAATACGATTTTAGTTCTTAAACGAGAACTATGTCGCAGATTTTCCCATTTGGAAAATGACGTATTGTTTGCTACCGCAACTTTTATTGACCCGAGATACAAATTAAAATTTTTCAAAAATTCTTCAACCAGAGATCAAGTTGTGAAAAATATTTTAGAGTCAATTGGAAACGATGAATCAAGCCTATCGTCTTGTTCAAATCCTAAGCGTGCCAGAATGACTACTCATCGGATTGAAACATCTGGTTCCAGTGCCAGTCTGACAGAGAAATCTATATCTTTAAGAGACACCATGAAATTGCTGATGGATTCCAGCGAAAGTGAAGAAGAAGAAAATGAATGTACGAACCCTATAGAAGTTTTGATAAAAAAAACCATCAATGAATATTTATTAGATAAACGTGTGGAAAATGATGTAGATCCACTTACATGGTGGGCGGTAAATAATAAGAAGTATGGTATTATTTCTCCCATAGCCAGGCAATATTTAGTAACACCACCCACTAGTGTGCCTAGCGAAAGGGTCTTTAGTGGGGCTGGTCTTCTTTACACACCCCACCGAAATAGGCTGCAAGGAGAAAAGGCATCAAAACTTCTATTTCTGAAGTTTAATATTCCTCTACTCTTATTTAATTACTAAGTGTTTCACTTAATTGTGCTTAGATATAAACAATTTTTCGTAGTTTTATTTTTCGATTTCAAGAAGGAATGTTTAATGGATATCTTAAAAATTACATAATTAGTGAGTTAGTATTAGTACCAAAGTTAAAATTAACAAAATGTTAAGAACATATTTGCTTTAATTGAAAAGAAGATTATTATATTGTTTGTTTTTCTTCACAATATATTTTTAACTTTATTCATAAGAAGTCGATTTGATTTACAATTAAACATGATTACTAGTTCATTAAAAGATCTCACATATTTGAATAAGATACCCTTTAGGTTGCATAAATGCATATTGTTAAGTGTTTTTACAAAAGATCTCATTTAAAATTGATTTGTATAATTAAAAAGGTTGGGTTATATCTTATTCACTTGTTTTGTGTTAAAGCAGTTCAATGGTATTTGATCATACAGTTGTGTTATAATATAGTTTAGAAGTTTTAAGAAATTACCTGCCTTAATTTGATTTTGCTAAGGTAAATAAGAATAAAAGAATATAAAGAGTGAGTTTCTGTTATGTAATCTAGTGAATAACTACAAGGCTGTTTCCCAAATATCATTAAAATACACTCTTATACATAAAAAATATGTTTATTAAATAATAATGCAACTGCTATGATTAAGACATTTTTATTTATTAACATTTTCATTTTTCATTGCCAAATATATTCCCAAATATTGGCATAATTTTTGATAATGCGAATGTGAATGTTCAAAAACATGCGAATATTTGGTGCATCACTAGCGCATACCCATGTGAAAAGAAGACAGACTGATGGCGACGATGAGTTAACATTGTATCTCACAGCACCAGTGAGCACATTTAAAAACAAATGTGTTGGACATATGGCATGAGATGCAGGGCTCGTATCCTAACCTGTTTAAAATAGCTATGAGACATCTACCTATAGTAGCCACTTCGGTGCCAGCCGAACGACTCTTTTCAAAGGCGGCAGCAACTGTCACACATAACAGGAATCGACTTCTTGGTAAAAGATTGGGTAAACTACTTTTCTAGGATCAGCAAACACAAAATATTGGGAGGTGTAATTTATTNGACTTCTTGGTAAAAGATTGGGTAAACTACTTTTCTAGGATCAGCAAACACAAAATATTGGGAGGTGTAATTTATTTTCAATAAATTTTATTATATTTTGTTTATCAATTATTTTTTCATATTTATAAATAAAAATTTTTCAAATATTGATATCGGCCTGCGACTGTTGATATATCGCTTATCGATATTCATCTGCCATCGATATCAATATTAACATTCTCTTGCATCTCTACACTACATGCGGCGTAAAGATGATATAAGAGAAAGACGTGTAAGTCAAGGCTANATTAACATTCTCTTGCATCTCTACACTACATGCGGCGTAAAGATGATATAAGAGAAAGACGTGTAAGTCAAGGCTAACATTTGGTACTCAAGAATCAACGCTAATGTGCTGCTATCTCTGTTCATTCCACAGAAAGCTTTAGAGAGTAATCGATTGACAGTTATTGTATGGCAAAAATCGATTAATTTTATTTCATTTGATTCTTTTAAAATTTATTTTTCTGTTAAGGATTGCGAAGGGAATTACGTAATGGAAATATTCAAATGCCTTTCTATATTTTGCACGTTTATTTAAAACTTTCAAAGATAAACTGCAGAAATAATTGTTAGGTTTTTGCTTTTAACGTACATCATTAGAAATACTTGAAATGGAATTGAAAAAAAAACCTAGATAAAATTTTTCTTGTAAAATAATTACTTCAAATTAAATGACATGTTTATAAGTTATTTCTTTTTTCCAATAAATATATAAGCTCCGGCAGTCAAGGCTGCGTCTCGAGAGCTATATCTGTACATTCCAAAAGAACTACGTCCAAAAAACTTGCTGCGCACTGTGACTGCGCTGTAGGACTGTAGCTACGTTTGGCAACGCCGCTTGTTTGCAAGGACACAGCTGCCACACAACCTTTGCCAAGGTCGCGTGCATTAGCCATCCGTGGCGCAGCTGTGTTGTACAGGATGTACAACCACAACGACCAGCGACCTATAATCAATAAATATATATATTTTTTTAACATCCTTTGAAAATAATGGTGCGACCTATAAGCACAGGTGACTTATATGCAATAAAATACGGTAACTGCCAACAGCTGTCTGACCTAACGGAGGTGAATTTTAAGTAACTGGCTATCACATGCATGACAAATTCCTGAAAAATTTAAGTAACATTCAGATTTTTTACTGAAATTCATTTGCAAAAAATACAAGAGGGACATTTTTGGGACATCTACAAAAATATGGACTTTTAGGGAATATGTAGTGGTTTCTTAGTGGTGAATGCAAAATTTTGCTGCAAGATGTTACATTGTATTTCACTGTGAACTTGTGAGCTTCCATCATGCAAATGGCATTCAGGAAACACAGCAAGCACGTGTGTGATAATACCACATGAAAAAGATGCTGGACAGCAATTTTTGATTGTAATGACAATTTGTTGTAGTGATAATTTATCTTGCCATCATAAGTTGTTGTTATAATGAGATTCCACTCTATTTTTTAAAGAATGTTTAATAAAAGTGGATTTCCAATTGCATACTGTTTTAATGTATCATATACACACCAAAAGATTATGGTAGAAAAAATCTGAAAATTTTCAGGTGTAAGTTTTTCCAGTTATATTTATGCAAATGCTAGCAGAATAAATAAGAAACTACCTTTAATATGAGTGCACGTGTGCACGCACACACACACACCCCTTTTCCAGTGTTTTATTCACTTAGATTTATAAAATTCTTCTACTTGCAATGAAAATTTGTTGTTTATTAGACGATTCTCTGAGACACAATTTAGGTTATCCCCAGCATCTAACAACTGACTACTAAACGACACAACTCTTGCCTTACATATTCTGTATAATCTAAGTATGAAGTCCTTCATTTTAAACTATATTTCACTNACTCTTGCCTTACATATTCTGTATAATCTAAGTATGAAGTCCTTCATTTTAAACTATATTTCACTTAAAGTACATCTTTCAAATGCCCAGCAGATGTAATTTACTTAAATACATATTGTTAAGTATTAAGTATAAAGGCTTAAGTCAACTTGTGTTATTTGTATTGAGATTCTACTGTACAGGTTCTGTACCGATATACAGCGGAATGTGGCTACTGTTGAAACTGATTACTCGCCTGCATCACAGGGTTATATACCGTCAATCTGAAACTGTGGATCTGTAGGCCATTCGTGGTTGCTTCACACTTTTCTGAAGCCCTGCTGAAGTTCTACTTTTGGGTACAGATTACATATCCTTCTACTACATGCAAACAAAGGAGATTACATTGTTGTTCTTTTCTCTTATGCAGAGAATTTCGAATCTTAGTTGCTGCAGAAACCAAATTGCATTTTATCTTTTGAATATGATTACTGTAATAAAGGTATTTTAAAAATTGACTTTCTTTCAGTAATCCCTAGTGGCCACTATGAAAGATGATCACCATCTTTGTAAAAAAAAAAAAAGCACCACTAATTGTGTTTGAAGTATTTCTTATAAACAAACAATCTACAGATTCATAAATTAAATTATCAATCTCAACTTTCAAAAACTATTATTATTAAAAAAAAGTACTGGGTACACAGGAAATGAGACAATTATAACAGCTTCTATGGCACTTAAAATAACATAATTGCTTTTGTATATTTTCTCTTTTGTTTTTCTGAAATGTATAAATATACAGGTTTTTAAAAGTTTTAAATACAGCGGTGTAAAAATGGAAAAAATATATACGGATATTAAATATAATGAGACTTTTCATTGTGTCTGTTGTAAAGAGGTTTCATAGTAAAGGAAGAATAAGTGGTGTGTTACAAAGAGTAGAAAGTGCCTGGTCATACATAATTTTGACCAGACCAAACATAAATTTTCGTCATAGAGAGATGTTTGTTAAAAATAAAAGTAATTTTACACACTTAATGATTTGTTATAGGTGAGTAGAAAAACAAGTCTAATTTCTAAGAAAAATCTGCAGAGAAAAAACTGGTCACTTCAAAACACTGCATAACTTGAAGACAAAAGTTACCTATTTCAAGATGAAACTTACTTTCTGTCAAGGCAACAGATGAATCATCAGCCCACAAACCNTTAAAGTACATCTTTCAAATGCCCAGCAGATGTAATTTACTTAAATACATATTGTTAAGTATTAAGTATAAAGGCTCAAGTCAACTTGTGTTATTTGTATTGAGATTCTACTGTACACGTTCTGTACCGATATACAGCGGAATGTGGCTACTGTTGAAACAGATTACTTGCCTGCATCACAGGGTTATATACCANCTACTGTTGAAACAGATTACTTGCCTGCATCACAGGGTTATATACCATCAATCTGAAACTGTGGATCTGTAGGCCATTCGTGGTTGCTTCACACTTTTCTGAAGCCCTGCTGAAGTTCTACTTTTGGGTACAGATTACATATCCTTCTGCTACATGTAAACAAAGGAGATTACATTGTAGTTCTTTTCTCTTATGCAGAGAATTTCGAATCTAGTTGCTGCAGAAACGAAATTGCATATGATCTTTTGAATATGATTACTGTAATAAAGGTATTTTAAAAATTGACTTTCTTTCAGTAATCCCTAGTGGCCACTATGAAAGATGATCACCATCTTTGTAAAAAAAAAATGCACTACTAATTGTGTTTGAAGTATTTCTTATAAACAAACAATCTGCAGATTCATAAATTAAATTATCAATCTCAACTTTCAAAAACTATTATGATTAAAAAAAGTACTGGGTACACAGGAAATGAGACAATTATAACAGCTTCTATGGCACTTAAAATAACATTATTGCTTTTGTATATTTTCTCTTTTGTTTTTCTGAATGTATAAATATACAGGTTTTTAAAAGTTTTAAATACAGTGGTGTAAAAATGGAAAAAATATATACGGAAAATTAATATAATGAGACTTTTCATTGTGTCTGTTGTTAAGAGGTTTAATGGTATAGGAAGATTAAGTGGTTTGTTACAAAGAGTAGAAAGTGCCTTGTCATACATAATTTTGACCAGACCAAACATAAATTTTCGTCATAGAGAGATGTTTGTTAAAAATAAAAGTAATTTTACACATTTAATGATTTGTTATAGGTGAGTAGAAAAACAAGTCTAATATGTAAGAAAAATCTGCAGAGAAAAAACTGGTCACTTCAAAACACTGCATAACTTAAAGACAAAAGTTACCTATTTCAAGATGAAACTTACTTTCTGTCAAGGCAACAGATGAATCATCAGCCCACAAACCNGAAGACAAAAGTTACCTATTTCAAGATGAAACTTACTTTCTGTCAAGGCAACAGATGAATCATCAGCCCACAAACCCAGGAATGTGCTTAGATGATCCCCATTGTCGCTGCTCAGCTGCTCTTTGCAGTCGTTTAGCCAACTGGCCAGCGCCTGTCAACATATTTGTGCACCCAAAAAGTTAACTATATATGTTTTGCACCATTACTGAGTTACTATGCTACTCATGGTCAAAGAGAAAGTATGGAATGAAAATACACACAGTCTGCACAAAATACCACACACTGAATTAAAATTTTGAATGGACTTCCATTGCCTAGAGTGATTACTAGAGACCGGATTATATGCATATTTGGATATGCATATTTAGGCTATTTTTACAGGTTTTAGCATATTTTAATGAAAGCCTACTGATGTGCCATATTTGCACTAATTTTACAGATCTAAATACATTTAGGTAGGTACATTTCCAAACGTAACAACGTTGTTTGATACCAACCTAAATAAAATCATGGCTCTCTTAGCATTCACGCATCTTTTGCTTAGGCAAGCAAACACAGAATTGCGCGGGACGAGAGCGGGCGACACCTTTTCGCTTCTACCGCACTTCTCCCACAGGCCAATCAAAACAAAATACGCGCAGTTTTGTTGTTGACCTAATAACTTGCTGTGCACCGCTAGTTTCATTCGTCTTTGATTTTGTGACAATTTAAAGTGTACAATGCCTCCAGAGAATAAAAGTGTCTCAACGTGGATAGTAGTGGACTATCCTGAAATATTTACTTACAACGGGAACATTTTATTCTGTCGAGTTTGTGAGAAAAATGTTTCGTGCATGAAAAATTTCAAATAAACCAGCATGTAAATACAAATCTTCATATCGCAGCGTTGAACGAGAAGGGTCCATGACAACAACTTTTAACTGCGGCAAGTAGCAGTGCCTCACTTCTAAAGGTAAACAAAAAAATGAGTTTTGCTTGGATTTATGTGAAGCACTGCTTGCAAGTAATATTCCTGTTTACAAACTTTCAAATGCTACCTTCAAACGTTTTCTAGCAAAACATTGTTTGAATCAAAATATACCAGATGAATCAACATTACGTAAAAATGACATACCAACAATTTACCAAAATGTCTTGGAAGAAATACGGAATGACCTCAAAGATAGCATTGTATGGATTTCATCTGACGAAACTACAGACAGTTGCGGCCATTATATTGCGAATCTGATAATTGGAAAATTGGAACTAGAGCATTCTTCTTATTTGGTACCCTGCAAAGATCTTGAAAAGGCAAATCATTCTACCATCGCCGGATTTGTGAATGAGGGTATAAAAAAAATATTTACACATCCTTCTGTAGATGAACGAGAGTACATGTTTCTCTCAGATGCAGCCCCCTATATGATCAAGGCAGCCAAATCCCTCCAAGTATTTTATCCTAATTTGATTCATNTCTCAGATGCAGCCCCCTATATGATCAAGGCAGCCAAATCCCTCCAAGTATTTTATCCTAATTTGATTCATGTCACTGGCTTTGCCCACGGAGTCCATCGACTCACCGAAGAAGTACGATGCACATTTGGAAATGTAAATAAATTGATTTCATCAACAAAGAAGACATATCTCAAGGCACACACTCGCATTAAAGCCTATAAAGAAAAACTTCCTACTGTGCCTTTACCACCTGAACCAGTGGCGACCCGATGGAGAGCGTGGCTTCAAGGTGTACTGTTTTACAATCAACATTTCAATGCCATTAAAGGTGTAGTAAATAGCTTCAACAGCGTAGATTCTATGGCAGTTTGTCAGTGCAAGGAAGCATTTGAAGACTCTTCTATTAAAAAGAACATTGCTCTGATTAGCACCCATTTTTCCCGCATACCAAAGAGTATTAGGAAGCTTGAAACTCATGGTTTGACGTTGAATAAATCCATTCAGTTGATGTGTAAAAAAAGCCAAATGAACTCCAATTTGCCAGAAATATTCCCGCATAAACTTAAAGAAAAATTTGGTACAATTGTACACAACAACCCCGGCTTCGAAACTTTGTGTCTAATTAATAGTTTTATTAAAGGCACAGATCAACTTTTGCCTGAGACGATATCTGCTAATATAGCACTTAAATTCAAGAATTGTCCGGTAACATCGGTGGGCATGGAACGTTCCTTTTCCACTTATAAAAATATTTTAAGTAAGAAGGTACAACTTTAGAATTGAGCATTTAGAGCAATACATGACTGTAAATGTTTACAAAAACAACAACGATTTTTGATTAAATTTTTATCAAATAAAAAAACAATTCTATTTTTTGTTTTATTTTATGTTGCATTTTTTAGTATTTTTATGTTGCATATAATCCGGTCTCTTGTGATTATGAAATAAAGAACAAAAAATGAACACAGTATATGGATGAGGAACAAAAATACAGCAAAAATGTAATAAAATAAATGAGCATTTTTACTGTATTTTTGTTCCTCATACATATATATCAAAAACACCACTAGTAATGCAACTTACATGCAAAATGCTGGCCTATTACGAATTAAATATGTCCGACAACTTAAGAAGATGTAAAGTAACTTCCAACATATGTAATGTTGCAAATGAAAAAAGAATGCATGTAGTTTTTAACACTGTAAAATATTTTCTTAAAATTTGCATATTAAAATGTTTTAAATACTCAATAAGTGTCTAATATTAATCAAAATATTAGCATATTTACCTTAAGATGATTCTGAAAGCACCTTCATCAAATAAGGCAATCATAGCAATTACTATGGCTGTATGATAAAAAATATTTGTACAAAAGTTAAAAATTTTATTATAATTATTTTAGTTATAGGAGTGGAGTGGGGTGGAGAGATTTAGGCGGCTCTTAAAAACAAGGTTTTGAGAGCTGATGAGGGCAAAATGAGGTGAGAATGGAACAGCGCCAGAGTCCTAGGGCAGAGGAAACAAATCCCGCTGACCAGCAGCATCATCCGGCACGATTCCCACTTCCAAATGCTTGAGTATGGCTTTTTTTTCCTCACAAAATGTGGTTTCTGAAGCATCCAAAATGGAAATATGCTTGTTTATTCATTAAAAACACTGTTATTGATTTTTTAATGTTGTAAATTATATGCATTCTTCTTTCATATAAAACATAAATCATACTTTTCTGACAATTTTGTGCATGTTGTGCATGTTGTGCATGTTGTGCAGTAAGGTGCAGTGTTCCCCTGCAAGGCACTCTACTTCTACCTAACAGCCTGAAATTACTGTTCATACAATCAGCTGTGAACAATTCACCATGTTGTAGCAAAGTGAGCACTTTCGGAATATATCTTTAAAAAAGCCAATGCCGGTAACTGCATTAATTTTGACATAAGCGCTGAGTGGAAAGTTGGAAAAGTTTGCAGCAAATTACAAAAAAAAATAGTTCCACTTCTGAATGTTACATTGACATCATCACGTTTAAATTTGTGGATGCTGAACTTACTTAATTCTGTTTCTGAAAGTTTCATGCAGGTAAGACTAGTATTTGGCATATTAGTAGCATATTGTTGTTACTGAAAATTTATACTTGAATAGCACGTAACTAAAGTGAGAGGATCAACTGCCGTGTTGATTTCACATACAGCGGAAGGATAGAAAATCAGCTGAGATATAAATCGTAAACAGGGCTTTCAAAAGGGCTTACTTTCCCATGATCAGCCTATACAAAATGATACTTGCATAGACTAAAGATGAGGTAGACCAATTATTGGTCTTCTGTGCAAGTAACCACATTTGAACTACCCAAATCAAAACAACTATTAAAGTTGCAAGGTCTAACACTGATGAACATGTTTGTTTGTCTTCATTTTTAAATGACACTAACTTTTATATGAATAAAATACTTTTACCAATTTAAATTTAATCAAACTGTACACTTACTCCCGATCGGTTTGTAATGCAAACATCTCAAAGCACTTGTTAACTAAACAGTGTTCTAAACTGAAATCCAATCTATGCCATTTTTTCTAGTCATGTTGGCAGAAAAGCAGTTAAGTGTTGGGACACAAAGACTGGTTGTGCGCAGCCAGCGAGATCAGTCTACCTAATCTTAAGTCTATGATTACTTTATACTACCAATACCAAAACAATTACCCTTACTACCAACACTGGAATTAGTTATACTACCATCTCTACAAAAATCTACCATACCACTTATCCCAAAAACATATATAACTATCAATCCTAAAACATTTGCCAAACTACCAACACCCAAAATATTTACTGTCATCAAATCCAAAAATGATTAGTCATTACACTGATTCCAAAACCATCTGCCATACTACCTATTTTGAATACACTTGCCATAAAACCAACACCAAAAACAATTCTGCCACACAGAAGACTGAAATATCATTAACTGAATTGCAGGATTTGATAATATGTATGTCAACTGCAGACATCTCAGGTGCAGAAATATAACATGGATATTGGATACATAAGAAATACATTTCATACATTCTATGTTTGCATTTTGAATTTTATTTTTAACATTACCAACTATTCAAGTTTTAAAACATATGCATAAGATTACCTTTTTTCACTTAATGCACACACTAAAAAGACATATGGGTCATACTTCACAGATACACTGAAGAGCCAAAAAAACTGGTACACCTGCTTAATTAATATTGTGAAGGTCCGCCCCCTCCCCCCCCCCGAGCCCGCAGAAGTGCCGCAAGATGACGTGGCATGGACTCTACTAATGTCTGAAGGTATGCAGGATGCAATACACACCATGAATCCTGCAGGGCAGTCCACAAATCCAATCTGCGCCAATTTGAGAAAGGGTTGCACATCTGTCACGTTTAATGATTCTTGTCAGTCGTCATTTGTCCCGTTCTTTCACAATCTTTTTCCGGTCGCAGCAATGTCGAAGATGTGATGTTTTACCGGATTCCCGATATTCACGGTACACCCATGAAATGATTGTACGCGAACATCCAAATGTTATCGTTACCTCGGAGATGCTATGTCCCACCTCTCGTGCGCTGACTATAACACCACTTTCAAACTCACTTAAATCTTGATAACCTGCCATTGTAGCAGCAGTAACTGATCTAGCTGCTGACCGCATCGCGTTACTCTGATTGGTTCCATACCTCTGTTATTTGCATATGCACGACTATAACAGTTTTTTTTGGCTCTTCAGTGTAAAATAATGTGTTCTAACTTCCATAACAGTCTACAGTTTTAATTATTTCCCACTCCCATCTAGGACTGTGTAATACTTAAATCTCACAACAACAACATGATGCTTCTGAATTATTTCATCTGCGATGTAGTTAAACAAGTTCTGGCAATACATCAATGATTGGGCTATTCATGATTCTACAACATAAGAAGTATATGTATCTCTTGTATAATAACTTTACAAATATATTCAATTATACTGTAGCTTTGCATGAATATCTGCAATGTGATATACTGCCGCTGATTATCATTATTCGTACAGTTGGCACACACTGAAACAACACTAAAAAGTAAATATTGTGAAACTATTTCTAAAATAGCTCCTTTTAAAAGAATTTCCTGGTTAATAAATTTACTTAATTTTGCATATGATCTAGAAACACCACAGTCAATTGACCCTCTTAAGAAGTTTTCCTTGGTATCCCCACAATCTTGGGTTATTGTACTTTCCTACATAACTTAATGTCCAGATTCATTATTTAAAAACCAAGATTGTTAACGCACAGGGAACACCTTAAGGTTTATAGTTATTTGAAACCACACTTATTTTTCATACATGATTTTTTTTACACCTGTAACCATAATCAAAGTTTCCCTCATTAGTCACTCATTATGTAATAATTTATGCCACACATTGGAAAATATTAATATATCTAAAACTGTATGAATTTAGAAACATTTTTGAAGTATTTCACCATGCCATGTTAAGCTTTGATTTTTAATGCCCAGTCACAAAGTTTAATGACAAAGATTTGTGAAAAAAATTCAAGATGGAATGGATACAAATCCTTTAATCTTCCAGTCTCCTTAAAAATTTCTTAAAGAAAGTTATTACTACTGCACTGCCCTACCTGCCAATATTCCACTGCTTGGGAGCAAGCACCGTCAACCAGAGAACGAAGGGGCCAACTTACCCGATAGCACTTATTTTGCTTGTCAATCTGTTCCTGTATACATTTAGGGATAATGTATGGGAACATCTTGGTCACATCCCGACTCAAGGGAAGTGCCTCTGCTGCAGAGCTTCTGGCTCGGCACGCAGGCCACGAATCATTCATCGTTGGCAACACACAAGCACTCTCGTCACAAAGCACAGGGTGTGGTGTCGGTAACCTAGACAAACAAGCCAAGTATCGCAAGGCAACTACTTCAAACTGTTAGTAAACTAGGAAAGAAACTTAAATGGCCCCACATAAAATGCAACCAAGGGGTTATATGTGGTTCAGGGTTCATTGTGAGCTTTTGAGACAACCCTGCAAATAAATCCCTGTCCAAAACTGTGTTTACTACAACATAAACACAGCGATACTGGCAGTGAAGTGGGAGAAGTATTTTTCATGTCCCTATGTTAGCACTTTCTAAAGACCTACTTAAGACCTACTTGTAAGCTCATTGTGCATTCTTCCACCATAAGAGGGACCACGGTGGCTGAGTGATTAGACTGCTCGTCCTCCCACCAAGGCGAATTGGATTTAATCTCCAGTTGGTTCACTCCAGATTTTCATGAGTGGGAATCGTGCCGGACAATGCTGCTGGTCGGCGGGTTTTCTCGGGGATCTCCTGCTTCCCCGCCCCTTCATTTCAGCGCTACTTCATACTCACCTCACTTTACCCTCATTAGCTCTCAAGACCTCAGTGTTAATAGCCGCCCAAAATCTCGTCACTCTTTACATTCCACCATGTGTAAAATTAACAGTGCCATGGGCCTCACCATTTTATTTGAGTCTGTCAAGTGAAACTGTAAAAGTATTAGCAAAGTAAATATTTTACAAACTTGCTCATTCTTACACTCATGTGCATTAAAAAAAGTTATTTCAATATGCAAAAATATTAACTAAAACCCTCATAATTCAATGTTAAGACATGAAACTTGCCAACTTTACTCAACACATGTAAGTCAGTGTGCCCATTAAAATAAATGCAGGTAATATTATTCAAAGGTTAATTTCAAAAAATTGTGAATAGCCTATGAACACAGTATAATTGTGATGTATTTTTGTTTTATAGGTATTACAGTAAGAATCTGCTCAACACATTTATTTTTGCAACAATTTCACACTTACATGGCCAGGGCATGGCTGTTGGTCTAAACTGTTAATATTTACATACAGTAGGTCTCAGGCTTCTGTTGAATAATTTTACAGTATTAAAAGTAACATAATCCAATGCTTCACTTTGTAGAATTTGTCATGTGAAATGTCATGCAAATTCTAGTGACTAACCCATAATCTCTTACAGATTGAACAAAGATGCCTTGCTAATGATTAATACGTGATGTTTCTAAAAGAAAAGAACTACTCCAAAATAACAAACAAATGGTAAACAATGTTTTGATGTTTGCAAAGTTTCTTAATTTTCCCCGAAAAGGGTTTCTGATTTCAACCTACATCCTGAAAAACTCTAAGCTCAGAAGGACTACGACGATCAGAAAAAAAAAAGTGTTGAAGCAGAAGAGGTTTGCTAGAGGTTTGGGCATTCTCATAATGGCTGTTAATGACTAAAGGAAAGGGAGAGGTAGGCAATTGATTACCAGGGGAATTTCTGAGGACTTCATTTGTTCTGGTTTCATTCAAAGCAAGTTGACTACACACATTTGAACATGAGGTAGGAGACTGCAGAATTCTTGTGTTTCACCAACAAAAGCATTTTATAGGTGAAGATTGCACATATTTATCATGACTAGTTGAGCAATATTTGGTGCAGATATACAGTTATGAATTTCTTGCTGTCAACATACCTTATATCTATATTTGATTGATTTTTAGAACCACTGCTTTATACTACAATGCTAATTAGGGATTAGGAGGCACATTACACAGTATAGCTACCAACTTAAACCAAGGTAGTTGCACAGAACACAAAACTAAATTCCATGACTTTATCAGGATTTATCTGTCTTGTCACATTGCTTCACCTGACCGACACCAATGCGATAAAACTAAATTTTTGTAGACATTTCATTCAGCTGAAGCCTTGTACATTAATAGCACAGAAGCATAAAACACAATAAATATATTTTAGCCAAATGACTTCATTGGGCGCAACAAATGTGATCCGGGACAATTTCATGCCCACTTTTAAGGTAATTGTAACACAATCATCTTTCAAACCGCTTTCATAAAACATGATTGTTCAACAACATTATTATTTTACATTATAATAATATATTTCTTACCTTTGCAGATTCAAGGTCAAATATATTATCGAGCAGGTTCACTATTGCCACCGCCGGATGCAGACTAAATTTCTACAGATTTACTTCATGGGCAACACACCACAGGAAGTAGATCAGCGTTGTGCACACAACTGTTCGGTGAAAAGACCAATTGTGGAACAACTGCAAACTTTCTTTCATCAACACAATTAATTGATTGCATTGTTGAAAACCGCATTGGACAGCATGCCATCTGATGATTACAAAATTATAATCAGAGCCAATAAGACGCCTGCGGGAGAACATGCAAGACGTTTCAATGCGCCAACAATTGATGTCGTCGCCATTGTTGTCGTTGGTGAAAATTTGGAATCCCGTGATATCGTTCTACATAGGCGGAAATTAGTTGGAATGTGTGTATGAAACGCATTGATCACATGATATGTTGAAATATCCCAACATATTTTGGCAAGGTGAAGACCGTTATCATTTCTCGATCAAGATGATAAATCTGCTTACAGGCGCTGAAACGAACAAAAAAGTAAGTTCAATGAATTATTATTCATATTGACTAATGGTTCGTGAAAATGAGGACAATCACATCTTGAAATGTCGACGTCTATTTCACCAATATGCTGTCGATATGTACGTCAAAGTTGAAACTGAGCGATTGACATTTATCAGATTGAACCGGAAAAAACTACATTCCGAAAGATATATTAATTTTCGAGATGCCATCAATGCTAACAGAAACGCACAGAATATTGGCCGAATGACGATTCTCCCAGCAACGTACGCTCAAGATGCCATGTTGTATGTTCGTCATTAAGGAACACCAAATTTGTTCATCACGTTCATGTGCAATCCACAGTGGATAGAAATTCGACAAGAGCTATTCCCCGGCCAATCACCCATCGATCGCCATGACATCACCTAAAGAGTCTTTAAACAGAAATTGAAATCACTAATGGATTTCATTGTCAAGCGTCAAATGTTTGGCGAAAAGCACTGCTGGATGTATTCAGTGGAGTGGCAGAAACGCGGATTGCCACACGCATATTTTCTTATTTGGTTGATAGAGAAGATAAGACCGAATTAAATTGATGATGTGATATCAGCGGAAATTCCCGATAAAGAAGAAGATCCAGGCTTGCATGAAGTTGTTACTAAGAACATGATTCATGGCCCCTGTGGAACATTAAATAATAATTCTCCGTGTATGGTTGACGGAAAATGTTTGAAGAGATATCCACAGGCGTTAGTAGCATAAACAATTACGGGCAGTGATGGTTATCCACTGTATTGTCGCCGATCGACTGCGGACAATGGAAGATCAACAATTGTCAAAGTGAATCAACAAGACATTGAATTTGATAATCGTTGGATTGTTCCGTATTCACCATTACTCTCGAAAACATTCAAAGCGCACATCAACGTTGAATCTTGCCATTCCATGAAATCCATCAAATACATCTGCAAGTATGTTACCAAAGGAAGTGACATGGTTGTGATTGGAGTTGGTGCGGAGAATTCCAACGATGAAGTCACTCAATATCAAATGGGCCGATATGTTAGCAGTAACAAAGCGATTTGGGACTTTTTTCATTCGCCATTCATGAAAGACATCCCACTGTTGTTCACTTGGCCGTACACCTGGAAGATGGTCAAAGAGTATATTTCACTGCGGAAAACGCATTACAATGAGTTGATCGACCGCCATCTACAACCTTGACCAGTTTTTTCTAAATGTGCCAGAATGATGACTTTGCCCGAATGCTGCTATACTCAGAAATGACAAGATCTTATACTTGGAATCAATCGTCAAAAAAATTTAAACGACGGAAACAAAGAAATCCAGTTCCAGGTTACCCACATGTATTTTCCACAGATGCATTAGGTCCCGTATTTAAACAAGAGTTAAAACGAGAAAAACAATATGATTGCGATGCATTGAAAGAATCAGTTTGAATGAAAGTTCCGCTGTTGAATCGGCAACAACAGCATGCGTACGACACCCTCATGAAAGTAGTGAATGATGGAACTGGAGGAATTTTCTTCTTGGACGCACCCGGTGAAACTGGAAAAACTTTTTTGATCACATTGATTTTGACAAGGATTCGCTCGCAAAATGGAATTGCACTTGCACTTGCTTCATCTGGAATCGCAGCTGCGTTATTAGAAGGTGGTCAAACTACTCATTCAGCACTCAAGTTGCCGTTGAATATGCAAATCAATGAAACTGCAACGTGCAACCTTTCGAAAAACTGTGTGATGGCCAAAGTTTTGCAGCAATGCAAATTGATAGTTTAGGACGAATGTACGATGGCGCATAAAAAATCTTTGTAGGCATTAGACTGAACGATGCAAGATCTACGAAACAATCAAAACAGGTTTGGTGGTGCGATGATTCTGTTGGGAGGTGGTTTTTGCCAATCATTGCCAGTGATTCCACGGTCAACGCCAGCCGATGAACTTAATGCATGTTTGAAGTCATCAGTTTTGTGGAAACATATCAAGAAACTCAAATTAAGTATGAACATGCGGGTCGAGTTGCAGAATGACCAATCTGGAGAAGTATTTTCAAAACAATTGCTGGACACTGGCAATGGCAAAATCTCAGTTGACATTTCGACTGGCTGCATTACATTCCCCGCAGATTTTTGTCAGTTCATCGACTCAAAGACAGAACTCATCACAAAGGTATTCCCAAACATTGCTCAAAATTACAAAAATCATGATTGGTTAAGCGAACGTGCTATATTGGCTGCAAAAAACATTGATGTCAACGAATTAAATTTCAAGATTCAAAGTGAAATTGCTGGAGAATTGATGAAGTACAAATCTGTAGATTCCGTTACTAGCCAAGATGATGTCGTCAACTATCCAACCGAATTTTTAAACTCGCTGGAATTGCCCGCATTGCAGCCTCACAATTTCCAATTAAAAGTTTGATCGGTAATTATAATGTTGAGAAATATCAACCAACCACGTCTTTGTAATGGCACCCGGCTTGCAATGAAAAAACTGATGAACAACGTCATAGAAGCAACAATTCTTAGAGGAAAGTATAAAGGATAAGACGTTTTAATACCACGAATCCCAATGATTCCGACCGACAAGCCATTTGACTTTAAACAGTTGCAGTTTCCCGTGCGGCTAGCATTTGCGATGACTATAAACAAATCACAAGGGCAGTCATTAAATGTTTGCGGCATTAACCTTGAAAATCCATGCTTCTCGCATGGTTAATTGTATGTCGCCTGTTCCCGTGTCGGAAAACCATCAGCTTTGTTCGTAAACGCATGAGACAACAAAACAAAAAATGTTGTGTATTATAAAGCATTGCAATGAAAGAAATAGTGATGTCACAGCAAACAACTCAAATTAAAGCATTTCTTTGTTTTGAATGTTCACTTGAAATTCTGATTTAATTCAATTGTAACTAAATTTATGAAAAAAACAGCATGGTTCCAAGTCGATATCATTCCAAGCACATCACACATTTTGAGAAAGAATGTGAAATAAAATGAAAATTTTCCATTGGACAGGACAACGTCTGTCAGGTCAGCTAGTAAATAAATAAAAATAAAAAATAACAAGAGACAGGAAGCAAGATAACAGCCAATTAGTTAGATGCATTTTGATGCATTGTAAACTGAAATATGAAACTTGCAGCACATTGCATGGACAATCAACAAATGCCGCTTTCGCAAAGATACCAACGATAGAAACATCAAATGTTTTTTAATAAGAGAACTATAAATTGTTAATTCAAATTATTAAAATAAGCACAAAAATTTGCTGACCTCTCAGAATATTCTGTGACAATTTCTTGTTTTCCCTGACAGTTTAAAACTCCCTGTCTTTGCCCTGTATACAACCTGGTTTTAAACTCGCATATAAAAATGACACACACAGCCAATGCACGCCTAGAATTCAAACATAAAATTTTGTGGCTTAAAGGAAGTTTAGCAACCTTGGCCATGGCGTGGAGTAAAGAGGTTTGGGCAGCCCTAAATGTCAGCAATGTGCATGTGTCTTGATCATGCGCACACGTCCGTCTCCAAATTGTCCGGGCATTCGAGAGCGCACACATGTACTGCTGTACCTCTAATTTGTCTGTGCTTGCAAGCGGTACGGGACATAGCCAGCACTTGCGTGCACATAGGGAAATATTTTGTTCGTACATAGGAAATTACACTGCATGGTACATGCACAAGCGCATGCACTTCTGTATATGTAACAATTAGCTATGTGATTAAATCACACACAAAAAATTAAGTGTGCCACAGACCCGTGCGCACATACGTACCGATGGTCCTCCAGCCCTGTCACTAAGGAGTGTTGCCACAAGAGCAATAGCTATTGCCAAGAAGCCAACTGCACTCCCCCAGCCAAGATCACAGAATGAAAGGGGACAGCGGGCCATTAAAACCGATAAATGCCAACCTGTCGTGCCAATGCAGTATAGAGTGCGGACAGGCAGCAGTAGCACAAAAAAATTCTAGACACAGCCACAATAGCGTCGGCCTTCGCCCCAAGCGCATACATACACTGAAGAGCCAAAAAAACTGGTACACCTGCCTAATATCGTGTAGGGCCCCCGCGAACACGCAGAAGTGCCGCAAGACGACGTGGCATGGACTCGACTAATGTCTGAAGGTATGTAGGAGGCATTTCACACCATGAATCCTGCAGGGCAGTCCACAAATCCATAGGAGTGCAAGGCGGTGGAGATCTCTTCTGAACAGCACGTTGCAAGGCATCACAGATATGCTCAATAATGTTCATGTCTGGTGATTTAGGTGGTCAATGGAAGTGTCTAAAGTCAGAAGAGTGTTCCTGGAGCCACTCGGTAGCAACTCTCGACGGGTGGGGTGTCGCATTGTCCTGCTGGAAATGTCCATGTCCGTCGGAATGCCCAATGGACATGAATGGGTACAGGTGATCGGACAGGATGCTTACGTATCTGTCACCTGTCAGAGTCGTATCTAGATGTATCAGGGGTCCCATTTCACGCCAACTGCACACATCCCGTATCATAACAGAGCCTCCACCAGCTTGAATAGTCCCCTGTTGACATGTAGGATCCATGGATTCATGAGGATGGATTCATGAGGATGTCTCCATACCCGTACAAGTCCATCCGCCCGATACAATTGGAAACGAGACTCGTCAGACTAGGCAATATGTTTCCAGTCATCAACAGTCCAATGGTGGTGTTGGCGGGCCCAGGCGACGTGTAAAGTTTTGTGTTGTGCAGTCAACAACGGTACACAAGTGGGCCCAGGCATCCCCTAAGGGATAGAACTAACGAGACAGTAAGAAATGAGAGTGTGAGAAAACTTACACAAGAGAGCAAATAAAGATCAGGAGGAATATGAGAAACCTGCCCCCCTCCCCCCAAAGAATAGAACAGACGAGATAGGAAGGAATGCCAGAGCGTGAGGATAAAAAATAACATCGGAATGACAGCACGAGAAAAAAAGAATCAGGATGCAGGAGGAAAAAAAGGAAAATACAAGATGGCCACAGTGGCTCCCTGCCAGCATGCCAGATGTCCCAGAATCGCCATTTTTTAACTAGTCTTGGGTGGTAAGAATAGGCAATTCTGAAATTTATGTAAAATCTATTAGTCTTGGGGTTCCACAGAGTAGCATACTTGGTCCCATACTTTTTTTGATCTATTTGAATGATACTGTAAATTTGAAATTGTATGGTGTTCCTACGTTATTCACAGATGTTACTGTATAGTCTTACAACAGTGGTGCAGGCTTTAATCACCTCGTGGAGCACTTGGAGGAGGGCATAGATATTTTTAATCCTTATTTCAGGCTAAACAAGTTTTTGATAAATCCTGATAAAACAAACTATGTGATATTTAGTTGCTCTCAATTTACATAGAATAATGAATCCAATTTTAAAATCGATAAAACAACTATCACCAAAGCTACCTATATTAAAAATCTCTGTTCATACATAGATGAACATCTTAAATGGCATACGCTTTTAAAATAAATTATTCACAAAGTACTGTGAAATATTAAGAAGATTATCTAGAATGCCAGTGGGAATGATAAAACTGGTGCATGATGCCTACATAAATTTCCATCATCAGTATCTGATCTAAGTGTGGGGAGATAATAGTCTGACCCACTATAACATGTCTGTTTACCTTGATCATTGATGTACCGTGGTATTTTTTGAGTGTCAAATTGTGTAGGAATTGGTTGATTGCAGATATATGACATTAAAACTTTATTTTTCACATGGTGCCATCTTACAAAATGGCAGACAATAGAAGCTACGTTTTGACACATTTGATGCTTGTAAAAGATAATTTAAGAATAATTTTGGCCACAAGTGGTTAAACAATATTGTAGATATTGCAAGTAGACCACATAATCTATATTGTCGCAATTTTGAAAATAATCATTTTATCCATTTAAATTGCATATATGAGCATGCCCTACAATAATACAACTTATATGCTAAACATGTAAGGAATGGGCTGCGTAGTTACCGAGATATAATGTAAAAGCTTTATTATTCAAATTGCATTATCTTCCAAAATGGCATACGAATATAATTACTTTCTAAATTTAATGCTTACATCATGCATTGCTAACACACCAAATTTGTTTTAAATTGATTATATGGTTCCCAAAATATAATAGAAAGGCTTAATTTATTCAATTTGCACTATTTTCAAAATGGCGAATTAATAGCATTATCGGTTTTTAAATTTAATGCTTACATTATACACTATCAATGTACCAAATATGGTCGAATTAGGTATAATGGTTCACAATATGAAAAAGTTTAATTTTATAAATGTGCTTTAGCTTCCAAAATGTCGGTATAGTAGCATTAGTAGTTAATAAATTCAATGTTTTCAAATAGTTCCCGATACAAAAATGGAAAAGTTCACATTTTTTAAATGTGCACTACCTTTCAAAATGGCGGACTAATACCATTATTGGTCACTAAATTCAATGCTTAGATCGTGTACTGCCAACGCACCAATTTTGATTTAAATAGGTTAAATGGTTCCCGAGATATAATAGAAAAGCTTTACTTATTCAATTTGCACTATCTTAGAAAATGGCGGGCCAATAATATTAGCGCTTGCTAGTTTCAATGCCTCCATCATGTACTATCAAAGTACCAAATTTGGTCGAAATCGTTTAAATAGTTCCAGAAATATAACATACCATACATTTTTTTTAATGCCGCCATTTTGAAAACCTGTTATAATGTTGTAACAATTTTTTTTTGCGTAAATGAGTACAAATTAATGACTTCACTTAGTTGTTCACTGTAAACCATGCAGTAACTTGTTAAAACAAAATTGGAAACGAGTGATAATGAATTGGCTTGCTATGTTTCAAGATTTACCTTTAATAACTTTATACATGTATAATGTATCATCTGTTGTATCCTCGTGCAATAATCATTATTATTATTAATAATAGTTGTACTTGACCTGTTATGAGCTTTGCTGCAGGGGATTAATTTGTAAACTCTTTTATGTAGACATAGGTGAATAAATAAATAAATAATATTGTATAGTTTTCTGTATTGCCGACTTTTATAGCGGCTGTAAAAAAATAAAGTAAATTTTGCAACTTCTTTCTTAACTGCTCGTGCTGGATTTATCTAAAATAATGTTAGTTGGTGCTACATCATGTAATACCCCACAAAAAAAAGATTTTTTTTTAAAAAGGTCTGCCAAAGTCTATTTACTTAACATAGGAATGCAATGATACAGTCGGTTGCGCCGTAACGTTACCGTAAGAATTAAAACACTTAAACAGTAATGTTACCATAGGAGCCTGTAAAAATGACTATAGACTATTGCATATAGAATTATAATTTTTTTGACAGACTCCGTAGAAGCAGTAACAAGTAAACAGACTATGATACGTATTATTTCGCCGCGACGTGGTTTCCACCAGTCAAACATGTTTCGTGTGTAATGACGGACGTCGAGGAGATATTAAACCCAACCTATCTACATCAAAACATGTCGCCAAGTTGCTCTATATAAGAATTATTAATTCTACTGTCGCAGCTCACCCTCGTACCCTCCCTGGCAGCCATATTGTTTTCAAATTTAACCTCGAATATGCCGACACATAATTTTTGTTTCTACAGAAGTGTTAGAAATATTTTATTGACTTAACTTAATCATTACCATTGTGAAATGTGTAATACCAACAATATTAAATGATATGATAAATAATGATACGAAAAACAACAAATTACGAATGTTATGTTCACGTTTCGTTTAGGTTAACTGCGAGCATATTATTAAGTACACTGCTTTGCACATAATACCGACGCTACTTGTAAATTAACCGCGGTACTGAGTGCGCCTGGATGACATATCGTATATGAACATGAATATTATTTGCAGAAAAATTATTCCATCGCAAAATGATGCATGGTTTTAACAAATAAATAGTATTTATTTTCGCTTAGTTAATGAATTGGGCGGGGGCGCACAAAACAGAAAATAGCGAGCCGGTCTCAGAAAGGCTCGGTGACTATAGACCGAATCGAAATTACTAGCAAGCAGAATCGCTGAACACGGAAATATGTTACGTTAAAAATATATAGAGCCCGCGGAAAATAAACACTGGGAATTCGTTCGTATATTCGTATTTTACACATGAAAAACGAGTCATTTCATGGGGAGCGTGACTTCCGAAGTGAGCCGCGCGCCCTGGCCAACAGATGGCAGCATAGTCGCCTACTGTGCTGCTGAAACGTAGAAGTTATCTATCAAATCTTTTAAAAATACATTTTTCATCTCGTATGGCCTCAATACTACTCCTGTCAAATTAATGTGGAAATAAAAAAAAATACTTTGCGACCGATATGCAGCTTTATTGATTAATATGAAGCATGCACATAGCGACAGCACTTGCTCGTGAGAAACTAAACGTTAACACACGGTTTAGGTTCCACTTCGTATAAACGTCTACACGTTATTCTATAACGAAGTTTGAGTATGTAACACTAATAACAGCTGTTTTGTAACGACGTAAAATAAAATATATATTAAAATTTTGTTTACGAACTCCCTCCGATGTCTGTAGTGCCAAGGCAGGACCGTCAGAAATGAAATTCTCTCTCTCATTCAATCGTTCATGCATCAATTGATGGGATGCTGTTAGTTTCATTTATGACATGCCACACACTGAAATTATGAAACTGCTACGTACCGGAAAGAAAACTTTACGCGCTAAAAAAAAAATTCCGTACAGTCACGACACAAATTAACTCGATAATGTATGGGGACTTACCCGGTGCTGCTATCTTTGGTGGGTTAAAAGATCTCCGCCGATCTGATCTCTTGGAATGTTCACATTTTGCATAGTACCGATAACAATGAATGTAAGGAATACAGTATTAATTATTATATTAATTATGTTGTAGGAACTGAAAACAAAATGTAATATTTGACTTTACACATGCCCAGAATTCGTACGTGAGCGTAGAGGAAACACAACACACTCACTGTGTTGAGAATCACTCCAGCACGTTGTCCAACTCAGCGTTACGAAAAAGTATTGCACGTATTATCGCACTCGAATAACTTTCGTACTGAATACCAATAATTTTGCACGTATTATCGCACTCGAATAACTTTCGTACTGAATACCTAAAATCTCTTACACAACGAAACGTCAAAAACTAGTAAACATATGTGTGCCAAAACCGTAAATGAAAAAGGTGCGAATTTTTTATTGTCTAATATGGATAGCAAGGAAAAAAATTAGAAGCACTGAATTTCGTATTTCTTGTTGAAGCCAGTTCCCATAATTATGGTACAAAAGTGTACCAGATAAAAAGCTTCATTATACGTAGAGTACCCGTACGTTTGGCAACACTGCTTTTAGGGGACCAGGGTAGGGGTAAAGCACTCACCAATAGCAGCGTTGCAAAGTTTCCCCCTCCCGCTTTTCAAACGTTGCGGCTGCAGTTAGTGATGGGCAACATCGAATTATTTTCGAAATCGATTTTCATTCCAATAGTCTCATCTGAAATAGAATCAATCATTCGGATTCCGAATATTCTGTTTTCTTCTCCTATTGCGTCTTAATTTAAAGGAATGAATGTTAATGCTGCCATAAGTTAATGTTCAAAAGTACTTTTGAATGGCCTATTTGGCTGAAGTTATGACACTTGTGTTCATAAGAAGTTAATTTTATTTGTACCTGGAAAAGGTAACATTTTAAGTTCTCGATAATTTTTCGTCCTAATGTGTATTCCGGAGCTGTCGTAAACCTTTGGAACTAAGACAGAAGGCTTTATGCGTTATTTTCTTTCTATTCCCAATATGTTCTCATTTCAATGATAAATACATGTTCTCGAGTATTTTGATGACTTAAAAGCTCTTTGCAATTCACGAAAAGTTACAAAACTGAAAACAACTGCTAAAATTGATTTTTTTAAACCGAATTATTGCAGTAGCTGGTATTCAATTCCCTGATTTTCGAATGAAACATTCACTTCGAGGAGATATGTATGAACATTTCCATAAGCTAAACGAATGATGAGTGAAGCGAATCATTTTTTATTTAACGAAGGGAATATTGGGTGGAATGTTGCTTCCCTTAAGTATAATATTCGACATAAACTGTGTTTAAAGAAAAAATGCAAAGAGAACATTTTAAATATTTAAACAAAAATGGCAAAAAGTTAAACACAAATTGCTGATGACCTTAAAAAATTACGTAAAATTGTAGAGCACCAAATTCCATCTGTTGTCGAGAAGGAAAATTTCCAACAGAATGATTCATTCGAATACCACAGACGAAAATAAAAAAATTATACTATACTGCAACAATAGAATATTCGAATTGTTTTCGTTCGATTTTGCCCATCACTCGTGGGCAGTTTGTTGCGCTGAATAAAGATATTGATACTTTAGCTATTCGAATTTCATACCCGGGCAATTCTCAGCGGGACACTGACGTAATGTGTTAGCTCTGGTCAATAATTAAAATACGTGTTGCATTAATTAAAATAATTTTCTCACTCGCTTCAAACTTTTAAAGTTTTTTCGTATCCAAAACTATTGTTGTCATCATGCATGATCAGTGGCGTTGCGTGAGGCCGTGCTCTGGGGCTCTAGCGGTGACAACATTTTCATACACTTTTCCGAATATTAAGTTCAATATTGATGCTATTTTCCTTTAACAATAAAACGTTACTTGGTTAGAGTTCAATTATGTTGCAAGAGATAATTATTTGTAGGTTTTTAGCGTCGCGCACACCGCCTAAGAGCTCGCGGCTGAGCACGGGAATCTCGCCCTTATCTGCAGCTCCCCACCTTCTGCACGTGGCCGGGACTCAGCAGCGCTGCGTGCTCGCTTCGCGCGGCCGGAAAACGTTCAAACTAAACTCGTCGTCACTCAAAAACTATACACTCAAATAATTTCAAAATCACTGACATTTTATAACCATGACGCAATCATAATATTTTCTTTACTGAATATAATTTATAAGTAAAAAATGGTAAACCAATGGTCTGTTTTGATTATTTTCCTGGACGTGCACAGGGAAAAAAGTAGCAAGCGAGACTCTTTTTTGTTTTAAGAGATGTATGAGTGGTATATGTATAAAAAAAACACCAAATTTTATTTTTATGTCCCTCTTAAACCATTAGTACTTCGAAAATATTTCAACCGTATACGAGAGCGGCAGATACGGACTTTCTGCTTTCTGTTGTCTTCATTACACTTCTCTAATACTGTATCTGCATAGAGTATTGCTGTGGTAAAGTGAGCACTTTCTAAAGCCCTCTTATTTGGAATAATAGTCAATAAATATATTTTATTTTAGCCTTTGACTTTAAATTCTGAACGTGGTAGAATACACACACTGTGTTTATTACTTACATGGAAATGATTATTTTAAAAGATAGTTAAAGGCTAAAAAATTGCTGAAAGGAAAAACTAGGGCCTCAAAAGTGCTCACTTTACCGTGAACAGCCTATAATTATTAGTTAGCAAATAATTTACTCTGCAGCAAATTGTATTTTTTGTGATTCTTGATTTTAATAATAATGAGTACTTAAGTATATTTCGTTATGGTTATACACAAGTTACTTTCGATTCCAAATTACCCTTGTCTCGTCCAATCACATTCACAATTCACAGTTTACAAAGTTAATTATGTCATAGTTTGCGATAATTGTTGTCATTTTACGGCCAGTTATACTATGCATGCACTTATTCCTCATTAATTCTTGTACACAAAATATAGTTAACGGAGCTGTTTTCTAGATTTTAAATATTTTAATCCATTACTGATCACAACAATGCTATCAGTTCGCGTTTTGAGTGATTAAATAAAAACGTGCACTATGTTTTTGCATCTGTCCATGACTTTGATCCATTCCGACCCGGTGTCCACAATTGATTTTACAACCAAGAGGAAAGTTACTTTAGGCCGGCGCTGTACACTGACGAGGCTCACTACTCAATGATCGTCTGTGTGCGTTAATCATTCGTAAACCGTGCGGCGTGCTACTAGTCTAGGTTGTAATGTTTCATATCTCAACACGAAGTTCATTGGTTATGGTAACTCTACAAGTGACTTTTAGACTACAGCATTCATAAGATATTTTTTTTTGTTTGTAACACCTGAAACCGTGAATTTATGTGGTTCTTAAAAGTTTCCATTTCTGTTCCATGAACTGTAAAACTATCCTCTATTTTCCTGTGCAACCCCAACAAATCCAGCATGTATTGATATCGCAACTAGACTTAGGTTCAGGAATATCAACCCCACACGGACGCTTATGTTCTGGAATGAAACGAATGTCCATAATTAGTGGAGCTCTTGTTCAGTATTTAAATATCGGTGCAGTACTTGTAGTTTTATATTTACTTTTAAGTTACGTAGCTACAGCACTTTTAATGAACTCATTAACTCAATAATGACCCTGAAAGATACATATTATAATTAACAAATCCATATAATTGCATAAATGCCACCAAATTAATTATTCATTGATTACTACTGCTAGGTGTCTTGAGAAAAGGCAGAATAATATTACCAACGCTACAAAAAAAATGTTCTGCATCTCTTAGTAAAGTTAATTAAAAATAATGCTAAAATTCTGGTTTGCATTTAAAATCAACTTAGTTCCATTGCATATCAAATAATGAACTTCTACTTCTATTATCATGCATATTTCTATATATTTGGAATAAAAACAGTGTGGCGTGAGTTCTGATATTTTTCAGTTCTACTACATCTTCGATGTGTAAACGAGTATTGAATTTAATGGCAGAGTATGAAAATTGCTCTTATCAGTACTCACACATACACACTGTTCGAAATACGTTTTCCAACTTCTCATAAACCAGTCAGTTTTCAGAATGACCCTAGGTTTTACCTCTACAAGTACTCTGCAGCTAGTCTGATCCCAACAAAATAAAGGATGAATATTGTAACATGTTCTGGGCGAAAATGTGTCACAAGGTAGAATCATCATATGGAATAGTAGTCAACTTGCAAAATTAAACCAGGTACATAATCAGATGTTCAATACAAAAATATTTTTTAAACTATCGGATGTGCCGTGAAGTTTTTGAGAATAATTCGGGGGCTGATACGTGTAGTTTTACTAGCTGGATGTGCAGACATTTTACACAAAATATACGCCGATAACTACATTGTAGCCCATTGCATCTCATATTTCTGGGTGGTGGTAGGGGGAGTGATCTCTACTTACACGCTGGAGTGTGGGTGATATGGTTAGGGGGGGGCTGAAACTAGCTACATCAATAGCATGGGGCTCGTTTCAACTGCCTGCCGCCACTGTGCATGATTCTAATTACCTAATCTACTCAAACCTGAAATAAATCTGTAAAACTGGCCCTGAAAACAAAATTCTTGGGAGATAAGTGACGCCATCAAATTTTCTCGGGCAAACATCGCTGCGCTAAATTCGCTGTGATGAGCCATTATCCTCCGACTTTCTGTAACCAACTACGAGGCACTGTGATGGAGAAATCAAACATACTGACGGAGGTGTGAACACCTGCCACGTGAATTTAGAGACAAATTGTACAGGTGTTTAAATACTTGACACTTATTTTGAGGACCAATATTAATATATAAGTCATCACAACTGCCTTGTGATATGAATATACACTACCAGATGATAAAATACACATGAACCAAGGAAATTCAAAACACTGTGGCTCTGTCTACCTATTCTAGTCGCCACAAATTATTTTATTTCTGGTCAGAGAAAGTTACGCGCCATGCCAATATTTAATTCCTTGCATTTTAGTTATAAAAATCCTAAGTTGTATCAAATACTAAATATTAGTATAGTAAGCTGTATCAGACAGGGACGACCATTGAGCACGTGTTTCTGATGTCACAATTCTTATATTTTAAATCGAAGCACAGCACGAAGACGGCGAGATAAAACTTCGTTCGAACGCGCTCATAAAAAACCAGGCTCGCGACATTTGTTTGACAACAGCCAATAAAGATANAGAGATAATTATTTGTAGGTTTTTAGCGTCGCGCACACCGCCTAAGAGCTCGCGGCTGAGCACGGGAATCTCGCCCATATCTGCGGCTCCCCACCTTCTGCACGTGGCCGGCACTCAGCAGCGCTGCGTGCTCGCTTCGCGCGGCCGGAAAACGTTCAAACTAAACTCGTCGTCACTCAAAAACTATACACTCAAATAATTTCAAAATCACTGACATTTTATAACCATGACGCAATCATAATATTTTCTTTACTGAATATAATNCCACTCAAATAATTTCAAAATCACTGACATTTTATAACCATGACGCAATCATAATATTTTCTTTACTGAATATAATTTATAAGTAAAAAATGGTAAACCAATGGTCTGTTTTGATTATTTTCCTGGACGTGCACAGGGAAAAAAGTAGCAAGCGAGACTCTTTTTTNTGGTAAACCAATGGTCTGTTTTGATTATTTTCCTGGACGTGCACAGGGAAAAAAGTAGCAAGCGAGACTCTTTTTTTGTTTTAAGAGATGTATGAGTGGTATCTGTATAAAAAAAACACCAAATTTTATTTTTATGTCCCTCTTAAACCATTAGTACTTCGAAAATATTTCAACCGAATACGAGAGCGGCAGATACGGACTTTCTGCTTTCTGTTGTCTTCATTACACTTCTCTAATACTGTATCTGCATAGAGTATTGCTATGGTAAAGTGAGCATTTTCTAAAGCCCTCTTATTTGGAATAATAGTCAATAAATATATTTTATTTTAGCCTTTGACTTTAAATTCTGAGCGTGGTAGAATATACACACTGTGTTTATTACTTACATGGAAATGATTATTTTAAAAGATAGTTAAAGGCTAAAAAATTGCTGAAAGGAAAAACTAGGGCCTCAAAAGTGCTCACTTTACCGTGAACAGCCTATAATTATAAGTTAGCAAATAATTTACTCTGCAGCAAATATTATAATTAAAATCAAGAATCACAAAAAATACAGAGTACTTAAGTATATTTCGTTATGGTTGTACACAAGTTACTTTCGATTCCAAATTACCCTTGCCTCGTCCAATCACATTCACAATTCACAGTTTACAAAGTTAAATATGTCATAGTTTGCGATAATTGTTGTCATTTTACGGCCAGTTGTACTATGCATGCACTTATTCCTCATTAATTCTTGTACACAAAATATAGTTAACGGAGCTGTTTTCTAGATTTTAAATATTTTAATCCATTACTGATCACAACAATGCTATCAGTTCGCGTTTTGAGTGATGAAATAAAAACGTGCACTATGTTTTTGCATCTGTCCATGACTTTGATCCATTCCGACCCGGTGTCCACGATTGTTTATACAACCAAAAGGAAAGTTACTTTTGGCCGGCGCTGTACACTGACGAGGCTCACTACCCAATGATCGTCTGTGTGCGTTAATCATTCGTAAACCGTGCGGCGTGCTACTAGTCTAGGTTGTAATGTTTCATATAGCTATATCTCAACACGAAGATCATTGGTTATGGTAACTCAACAAGTGACTTTTAGACTACAGCATTTATAAGATAATTTTTTGTTTGTAACACCTGAAACCGTGAATTTATGTGGTTCTTAAAACTTTCCATTTCTGTTCCATAAACTGTAAAACTATCCTCTATTTTCCTGTGCAACCCCAACAAATCCAGCATGTATTGATATCGCTACCAGACTTAGGTTCAGGAATATCAACCCCACACGGACGCTTATGTTCTGGAATGAAACGAATGTCCATAATTAGTGGAGCTCTTGTTCAGTATTTAAGTATCGGTGCAGTAGTTGTAGTTTTATATTTACTTTTAAGTTACGTAGCTACAGCACTTGTAATGAAACATTCAATGGAAAGTAGTTATTATAAAATGTTAAACCTTTACGTTTACTCGTAGAATAATAGTAGTATTGAGTTAATGACCCTGAAAGATACATATTATAATTAACAAATCCATATAATTTCATAACTGACACCAAATTAATTATTCATTGATTACTACTGCTAGGTGTCTTGAGAAAAGGCAGAATAATATTACCAACGCTACAAAAAAAAAATTCTGCATCTCTTAGTAAAGTTAATTAAAAATAATGCTAAAATTCTGGTTTGCATTTAAAATCAACTTAGTTCCATTGCATATCAAATAATGAATTTCTACTTCTATTATCATGCATATTTCTATATATTTGGAATAAAAACAGTGTGGCGTGAGTTCTGATATTTTTCAGTTCCACTACATCTTCGATGTGTAAACGAGTATTGAATTTAATGGCAGAGTATGAAAATTGCTCTTATCAGTACTGACACATACACACTGTTCGAAATACGTTTTCCAACTTCTCATAAACCAGTCAGTTTTCAGAATGACCCTAGGTTTTATCTCTACAAGTACTCTGCAGCTAGTCTGATCCCAACAAAATAAAGGATGAATATTGTAACATGTTCTGGGCGAAAATGTGTCACAAGGTAGAATCATCACTTGGAATAGTAGTCAACTTGCAAAATGAAACCAGGTACATAATCAAATGTTCAATACCAAAATATTTTTTTTTGTAATGGCAAAACTATCGGATGTGCCGTGAAGTTTTTGAGAATAATTCGGGGGCTGATACGTGTAGTTTTACTAGCTGGATGTGCAGACATTTTACACAAAATATACGCCGATAACTACATTGTAGCCCATTGCATCTCATATTTCTGGGTGGTGGTAGGGGGAGTGATCTCTACTTACACGCTGGAGTGTGGGTGATATGGTTAGGGGGGGGCTGAAACTAGCTACATCAATAGCATGGGGCTCGTTTCAACTGCCTGCCGCCACTGTGCATGATTCTAATTACCTAATCTACTCAAACCTGAAATAAATCTGTAAAACTGGCCCTGAAAACAAAATTCTTGGGAGATAAGTGACGCGATCAAATTTTCTCGGGCAGACATCGCTGCACTAAATTCGCTGTGATGAGCCATTATCCTCCGACTTTCTGTAACCAACTACGAGGCACTGTGATGGAGAAATCAAACATACTGACGGAGGTGTGAACACCTGCCACGTGAATTTAGAGACAAATTGTACAGGTGTTTAAATACTTTACACTTATTTTGAGGACCAATATTAATATATAAGTCATCACAACTGCCTTGTGATATGAATATACACTACCAGATGATAAAATACACATGAACCAAGGAAATTCAAAACACTGTGGCTCTGTGTACCTATTTTAGTCGCCACAAATTATTTTATTTCTGGCCAGAGAAAGTTACGCGTCATGCCAATATTTAATTCCTTGCATTTTAGTTATAAAAATCCTAAGTTGTATCAAATACTAAATATCAGTATAGTAAGCTGTATCAGACAGGGACGACCATTGAGCACATGTTTCTGATGTCACAATTCTTATATTTTAAATCGAAGCACAGCACGAAGACGGCAAGATAAAACTTCGTTCGAACGCGCTCATAAAAAACCAGGCTCGCGACATTTGTTTGACAACAGCCAATAAAGATAAGAGACTTCTGTGGTCACTTTCAAGTACCTGTTCAACGGCGTATCTGCTAATGCACTCGTTCCTCATTAACTCCTTTGTGACATAAACACGAAGTGAATGACCTGGCCAACCGTTCCTTTCGTTCCGAGAAATGGCGAGTATATGTAGGTGCTAACTGCGAGAACTAAGAGTATAAGGAGAAGGTCGAAATTGTATTTGCACGCTACGTAATAGTAATAATAATATACTCTGGACCCTCTTGGCTGACCTTACCAAAACATATATATAATTTTATAAAAATTTGTGTTTCATTATTTATTATTTACCTGTCAATGCCATAGAAAACCATTTTAAAACAATAAATAAAATATTTTATACCTTTAGAAAACTACAATTATTAATGGGCTAGCAACTCGGTGGGGGTCCAACTAGATGGCAGTATTAGCAGATTAGCTGATAGAAAATCAACCCTCTCTTCGCTGCGGAATAAAAATTCAACTATTAAAATAATTGTGATGACACTAAGGAAACGCTGGCAACTGGCGGGGAGAGCCCGTGAAGGACACTGCTAGGACTGCCTGCTAGAACCCAGTAGTCCAGTCTGCCAGTCGCACCCTTCACAGCACCGATGCTCGCAGTCGCAGATTTTTCTCCCGCTGCGTTGGCCGTTTCCGGCGGCAATCGTTGCTCTNTCCACGTACATGTTCAACGGCGTATCTGCTAATGCACTCGTTCCTCATTAACTCCTTTGTGACATAAACACGAAGTGAATGACCTCGCCTCGGCCCTTCGTCCTCATTTCCCTGTCCAACCGTTCCTTTCGTTCCGAGAAATGGCGAGTATAGGTGTTAACTGCGAGAACTAAGAGTATAAGGAGAAGGTCGAAATTGTATTTGCCCGCCACGTAATAATAATAATATACTCTGTACCCTCTTGGCTAACCGTACCAGAACATATATATAATTTTATAAAAATTTGTGTTTCAATACTTATTATTAATTATTTACCTGCCAATGCCATAGAACACCATTTTAAAACAATAAATAAAATATTTTATACTTTTAGAAAACTACAATTATTAATGGGCTAGCAACTCGGTGGGGGTCCAACTAGATGGCAGCATTAGCAGATTAGCTGATATAAAATCAACCCTCTATTCGCTGCGGAATAAAAATGCAACTATTAAAATAATTGTGATGACACTAAGGAAACGCTGGCAACTGGCGGGGAGCGCCGGTGGAGGACACTGCTAGGACTGCCTGCTAGAACGGAACACGTGACGTAGAATGGCTGCTGACTAGTTTTCACGACATCATGACCAGTGTTAAGTTCCCGCCAGGTTAATCAAAACTTCCTGTTTTTCTTCCAAATTTCCGGTTTCAAGACACTTAAAAAAATAACATACAGTGCGGTTTTGATTCGTTTATCCGTGTTATTTCATTCCCCATTATTCGTAAACTACAATATAAAGTGCTTCAACTCATCAAATTAAGTATTACGTGTATCTGATTACAGCACATCGCATTCATTTAAAACAATATATTTTATCAGGATCGTTATGCGCTTTATTTGTTTGTATATGTTTATCCAGCATATCATTACAAGACGCCAGAGGCGCGTATCCGAGTTCATGAGGGATGGATGTCTCAATAAAAATAAAAGAAAAAAATTGATCTTAACTTATTGACACAGCTATTATTTACAGCATTAATCTATCTATCTCCACTTTTATGTTTTTTGTTTCACAATGAGCACAGTATATAACGTCTATCTCACCTCTAATTAAAGTCCTTCTCAATGTGCGTGTTTGGTTATAGTCTAACCCACACTCATCATTAACACATGTTTATTCTGTCTTTCACTCACGCATCCAGCCCAGTAGTCCAGTCTGCCAGTCGCACTCTTCACAGCACCGATGCTCGCAGTCGCAGATTTTTCTCCCGCTGCGTTGGCCGTTTCCGGCGGCAATCGTTGCTCTTCTGGCTCAATGCCGCACAATCGCACAAACTGCCGTCTCTCACCAACCCATCAACCCCCGGGTCGGGAGCCCGACGCACTTTTATACTATCGCTGGCCTTGATCTGCAAGGTTCAACGCACCCCTAGCCACGCTGAGATAAACCATGGCAGTAAAGCCTTCAGATATCTCAAAGACACCCGATATCAAAGGCCGGAAGCGGCACGCGCCCTGACAGGCACGCTTTGTAAACATTCCTTTGTGAAAAGCTGCATCTCCAGTTGCAACTGACAGCGCCCATAAGGCCACGGCGACACTGACAAGGGGCGAGCGACAGACGGCGAGCGACGAGCGTCATGGCGGCCATACGAAAGCGGCAGTGCATATTTCACGCCGCTCAAACCAGTCCTGGCAGCCGTGTGGTGCTAGTGTGTTTAGTTGGTGCGCAATGCCTTCAAGATTACGCGCTATTGTTTTAAGTGATAGTGCACTCAGTCGAAGAAAAATACTCGCCCAAACAAAAAAAGACGGTTTGGTGTTCATACTATCAATAAGAAACGAGAGAAATGTGAAGTATTTCACCATATGTACATGAACCAAAGAGCTGATGCAGCCAAATTATTTTAGTATACCCGCATATATATTGCAACATTGAATTCATCTTGCTAAGAGTTGGGCATCGTCTTGAGAAGACGACTACAAACTTCCGACAGCAAGTTTCTCCAGCCGAACGCCTTTTTGTAACATTCAGGTAGCCCAGATATTATATCTATAACATAACGTAGAGTTATAAGAATACACTTCCACGAATAAAAAAAATTATTGCATGGATTTGTAGCATCGTTTTTTGCTGTAGTACATTTACAAATACGAATAATCTCTGTACATTATCGTTTCTTTATGTTTTTAAATTTAGCTGCAGAGTCACGAAACATTTTCATGTAGCTTCATGCATAATGGAATCACTTTTTTATTTATAGTTTATCTTACTTTTAACTGTGCGACATTTAGTAAGAACTAGCTGTGCCCGCGGCTCCGCTCGCGCGGACTGCAAAATTATTGTAAAGTTTTTTTTAATACAGCCCCCCCCTCCCCCCTACAGGCTCTCCACGTTCGCGTACGGTCAACCGACTCGCGTAAAATTACTTTTTCACAAAACGTTTGATATCTCTTAAAGTAGGGTAGACTGGGTGTGGTTGTAACAATTTTGCTTTAATCGCTCGTAGCATTGCCAATTTTGGCTGTAAACAACAAATAAGTCACTTGACATAGAAGAGTACTCATTTGTCTTCAAATTTATATTAAACTGATAGGCCTAGATGCAGTAGTTGCCAGACAGGAGACGTTTCACAAAGCGTGTGCCAACTGTTACAACTGACCCCATGCCAAGGACGGTTGCAACAGTGATGGGGGTCAGTTGAAACATGCACAAATAATACACAATGCACGCATTCCAATCAGTTTTATTACTAATAAATCACATGTGAGTACTTTTACATTTTTTAAGGTTAATATGGAACCATTTTAGTAACATTTTAAAAGTTTTCTTTAATTACTTTATAAAATTTAACCTTTTCAAGGTAACTTCGTATTTAAAAAAAAATCTGAAGCTAGAAAATTAGTATCTAATCAAACAAAACAACTTCTAAATGGAGGTATCTTTAAGGTGTATTTAACGGCGAGTTCAAATGCTAATTTTCTTACCTCTTTAGTAAAAAGACCGACGTATATATCTGCACAACGGATGNATTTTCTTACCTCTTTAGTAAAAAGACCGACGTATATATCTGCACAACGGATGAGGTATTTGGCGAGTAGATGTTCTCGATCTTCCGAAAAGACTCTGTTATGAGCTACATATCCCATACTAATATTTTCTGCCTCGGCACCTTCGTTCGTGGCATCTCTCTTTCGTATGTATCGTAGCAGAGAGACGTGGTTAACTNGTGAAACTGTCTCAGAGGCGAGAGAAAATAACCCACACAAAAACTAATGACTGTTTACTTACCTCTTAAGTCCACCAATTACGTAGGAAAAATCTCAAAACGTAAATTATAATATTAACGAAGCAACTCAAGAAAGAAATCGATCAAAAATACTTACTTTTGGTTGACAAAACACAATAGGTCCCTCTGCAAGCGAACAAAGCGCGCGGAGGGCGACGCAACACTGCCGATCATGTCCGTACAGGCAAGCTGCGTGTCTTTCCTCTTGTACCCCTCACCGCACCGTGGATAGTTATGCGAATATTCGAGTTTTTACAACCGTACCCTGTTGCTACCTTGCCCAGTCTCCCCTATAGGCGGGAATTGTATGCTGTATGGGGAAAGCTGCGAATACACTAAGTTAATTTCAGACCTTTAACTAGATATTGTCAGCAAGTAAGTAGTGAACAGGTAACACACTTCCCTACCTTTGGTTATAAGTGGCCACGTAAAGTGTTTTCCGATGGAGAGAAATCATTGCGAGGGCTACTTAAGAACGTTTAGTGACATTTACTTTGGGCTGTCTACCAAGGAGGTCCGGAAACTCGCATACGATTATGGGAAGACTCGCAACCCCGGTCTCCTGCCTCTGCATTCTCCTGAACTCTAGCGGGATTAAGTACAAATAGTAGCTTAGGTTCATGATTTAAGCCTGGTTGTAGTTGTAAACACTCTTATTCTCTTTTAATTATGTTGCAGATTAAAAGAGGATAATGGGAAAGATTGATCAAAGGAAATGGAGTCCGTCTAAAATGACTAAAACTATGGACACATTTCGGAAAAATAAAATGGGTTGGAAGAAGGCTAGTAAACAGTTGGGACACCTGAGGAAGCATCAATAACAAAAAGAGGCAGACAACAGTTTTGGGTAAAGATCTTGAAGAAGATCTAGTTCACTATTGTCTTGCTATGGAAGCTTCTTTTTTTGGGCTTACTCGTAATGACTTGCGAAGAATGGCCGTACAATTGGCAGAGAGAAATAATATTGAACATCCCTTTAAAGACGAAATTGCTGGGAAAAAGTGGGCTAGTCTTTTCCTCAAATGCCACAAAACCAAGCTGTCTGAAAGGAAACCTACTGGAACATCCTATAGCAGGGCTCTTGGGTTCAGTAAAGAAAACATAGAGAGATTCTTCCACCTTCTGGAAGATGTTAATGAGAAAGGTTAATTCACTCCTGACAGAATTTACAATGTTGATGAGAGCGGCATTACTGTGGTGCAATCTTAAGTAGCAAAAGTAATTGGCCTTAAGGGTAAAAAACAGACAGCCGCCTTGACATGAGGAGAACGTGGGGCCCTCATAACGATTGTTGCTTGTATGAGTGCTAGTGGCTCATTCGTACCACCTTTAGTAATTTTTCCGAGAAAATATATGAGTGAACAGTTGAAAAAAGGGGCTCCACCAGGAACAATCTTTGCAGCACATCCTTCAGGGTGGATCCAATTTAACTTCTTCACTCAGAGGGTTCGACATTTCCTTGAGTTTGCAAATCCTACTAAGGAAAAACCTGTGCTGTTGCTCTTGGATGGCCATTTTAGCCACAGGCAGAATATTGACCTGATCGACTTGGCAAAAGCCAATCATGTGACAATTGTTTCGCTGCCATCTCACTCTTCACACAAATTACAGCCTCTGGATAAAACTTTCATGGGTCCTCTCAAAGTTTACTACAGCGAGGAAATCAGGCAGTGGTTAAGGCACAATGAACGTGCTGTCAGTGCTTTTGATTTAATGAACCTGTTTGGCAAAGCCTGCATTATATGCCAAACAGCTGAAATAGCAATCAACGGATTTAAAGTAACAGGTTTATACCCCTTGAACAAGAAGCTGTTCTCAGATGCTGAGTACACTGAAGAGGCGAACAAAAAACGAAATTCCTCTTTCTATGAATCCGTGTTAAGGAAGAAAAAACCTGAAAATCAGAGCTTTCAAGAGAATAGAGAGAAGAATAAGATGTAGACGAACCACAATATATTTATGAGTTTGACCCAAATCGACCATCTACATCTTTGGCAGGCCAGGACATTCCTCTGTAATCAGCTACACGTGAGGATTCTCAGAGTTCCACATCCTCTAAGACAAGCCCCTTTGACATTACTCCCATCCCAAAAATCAACAAGAGGACCTCAAATAGGGGGCGAAAGGCTTGCAGTTCTACTGTCATCACATCTATGCCTTATAAAGCCCAATTGATGGAAGCTAAAAGAGCTAAAGAAGCCAAGGAAGCTGAACAGCAAGCACGTAATCGTGTTAGGGGTTTGTAAAAGCAGTCGCGGCCGGGGGCATGGTTCAGCAGTAGGGCCTTATAGAAAAGGGAAAGAGCTTTTTCACAAGCGTCTTAATTTTGAGAAAAATGTGAAAGAATCAAGCACTGAAGATGAAAACAGCATGTCCTCTCGAAAATCGGGATTGGAGCTTCTCCCAGGAGTGTCTCCATCCAAAGATGATGACGCTTGGTGCATGTTTTGCGACAGGAAATTTTCCGAAGATTCTAAAGGGGAACTTTGGATGATGTGCGTTATATGTTCGCTGTGGGCCCATGTGGATTGTGCTGGGGCCGATTAGGACGTGTACATCTGCGATTTTTGTCGCTAAACGATTTAATTCTTTTATGTATTTTCTGTATTTTCATATACTGTACATATAGCCTATATTCTGAATATTGTTTATAAAACTAAAACCCGTAATTGTTGTATCACACTTATACCTTAAAGAAAATTAGGAAAAAAGGTATTAAATCAGAGAAAACATAATGTAGTTTTAGTGTTTTTTCGATAATTTTTATGAGGGGTCCGATTTAGGCAACTATTTTTCAAATCGCCAAAATGTAAGGTTTTGAAAAAAAAATTAATTTAATTATGATTTTTAATGATGTTTTTTTAAAATAAAATGCAAATGGCTCATAAAATTGTACAGTAAAAATTTCATGCTTTAAAAACAGATTTTTTTACTAATTTATATATTTTTTTATATAAAAAACAAAATGGGGGTCCGGTTTGGGCACTTTTCTCTATGTATATTATACAATATTTTAATGTGTTATATGTATTATTTTAATGGAAAATTGAGAATTCCATAATTTTTATGTAATTTATTGTATGTTTAAATTTTTTAACATGTTTTGTAAATTAATTGTTTTATTGCGATTATTGTGGATTTGTAATTTGAGAGTATGGTTAATTCCGTAATTTTAATGTTTTTAATGTACGTAAAATCATTAATATGTTGTAATTTTAATAACGATTGTATTACTGATTCCTAATAGTTAAGCACAACTTCTTGGCTAATCTGACATACCTCTGAATTTTATTTCATTTTAATACTGTAAGTATGTACGGCGCACGAAGCATGTCGGAAGAGCCTCTGCCTCCCTACTTAAACAAATGCGTCATTTGGTTAGTGCCGCGCATGAACGGATTAATTGCTGTGACAAACAGAACAGGTATATAACAGATATGTACCTTTATGTTGTCAGGAAGTATGATTTGAACAATACCGCAACCCATCAATATCTCTTAGACTTAGAGGGACATACCGAATTTTCAGTCACCCTTATTCTGTGTAACATAAATACAAAGAAAGAAGTCTTTGATATCATGATATATTTAAATTTGATCCAATTAGCAAAGAAAAGATGACAGCATTTCGAGGTCCATAACCACGAAAACTTCTAGGATACAAAGGATATGTTTTCTCAAAATAGTTCAAACTTCGCCAAAAACACTGAAAATGTGACCATGAAATTCGGAGAGGTAAAGGTTATTAAAGTTGACAGAGAATAGCACATAACATTGTTTTGTAAAACATCGTACACTGACGAAGAATATTAGTGGATGGAAGCAAAGTAGTATTAATGAGACTAAATAGAAATACCATCTATATGCATCTTCTCTACATCGGCAGCTTGAATGCATGTTTGAAAAAATTAATAACATATCAATTTTTGTATTAGTTTTATGTTCTAGAATAGGTACAAAATATTAAGTACAATTGCGCATGGCATATAAATTACCACAACATATATATAATTCTAAATTTATACTCATTAATTTTTATACATTAATTACATAGCACACGCACAGCCCTAATAGCATTACGGATGACATTAGTTTAGCAATGGACGTCAGACATGCTAAGGTTTTATTTGTTTTTGATTACAGCAAAGCATTTAACACAGTTAATCACAGCATTCTTTCCAATAAGCTCCGTTCACATGTTGGTTTTTCTAATCGTACGATTCAGTGGCTATGATCCTACCCCTCTGACCGCCAGCAGTAAGTTTTTATTAACAGTACTCTGTCCTCATGGAGATACAGTACTGGGACCTCTGTTATTCTCTCTCTAAATCAATGATTTACCGGCAGTGATAACCAATTCCAAGCACCGCCTTTATGCTGAAGACTTGCAAATTTACGTGTCAGCTCCTTCGAACCTGCTGGTGCGATTAATGACAAATTATGATCTTCGATCTATACACATAAGGTCAATCCGCAATCGTTTAAAATTAAATCCAGCTAAATCATAACGTATTGTAACCGGGACGCGAAATATATTAAGTACACTGCATTATTCTTTGACCTGTTTTCTAAAATGTATAGGTATACCATCCAGGGATACTTTCGGAATCAAAGATTTGGACGTTATCATAAATAATGACTTTTCTTGGTCCGGACACGTTGCCAGAATACGCAAGAAGTTTTTTTTCTGTAATGCACAGCATTCGCAGGAACAGAAGTTTTCTTCCGACACAAGCGAGAGTTTCACTGGGTCAGTCGCTTGTAGATTATTGTGACGCGGTATAGAGTAACTTAACCGATAACNTTCTGTAATGCACAGCATTCGCAGGAACAGAAGTTTTCTTCTGACACAAGCGAGAGTTTCACTGGGTCAGTCGCTTGTAGATTATTGTGACGCGGTATAGAGTAACTTAACCGATAACTTAGCGTGTAAACTATAGAGAGTACAATACACGTGTTTACGAAATATCTTTAATCTGAGTCTCGCGATTATTTATGGAGTTATTAAAATCTGCTTAACTGGCTGCGCCTTGACGAGAGACGATTACTGAATCGCCTATCACTGGTTTGCAAAATTGTAAATAAATCTGGCCCGAGTGAGTGAGTGAAGGTATTTGTATGGAGCAGCGCCGGAATGAAAGGGCGGGGGAAATGGGAGATCCCAGAGAAAACCCGCCGGCCAGCGGCATCGTTCGGCACGATTTCCACATGCGAAAATCCGGAAGTGGCCCGACCGGGGATAGAACCCGGTTCGCCTTAGTAGGAGGCGAACAGTCTGCCCGCTCAGTCACCGCGGCTCCTCTCCGACGGTGAATTCTGCCTTGTGAAAAGAGGTGCCTCACAAAGTGATTGCAGTGCCCAGCAGCGAGGTCTTCGGGAAAGTTGTGGGGCAGAATGGAGAGCCTCTATTGTACGGTCTTCCGCACGTAAAACAATTGTAACACGTAATGCAGACATGTGTACGTATTAACTTTAAAAAAAAAAACACTATATTAAACACAAAGATTTTTCTGGTATCAGCAATTCCTTGCATATTTCCGACATACCGAGAAAACATTTTGCAATTTACAGGTTTTTAAAGCTATCATTTCGCACACGATGCGTTGTTGGCCAGTCTGGTCATTCTAGGAATATATACCGAATAGGGCCATTATTATTCTCTTCGTAATGCAATGAACGTCTCCTTTCATCCGCTGATGCATATACTTAGAAATATTTCCACGCCTACGTACATAGTGGTCAGTTAATGTTATGTCGTTTGGGAGGAAAAAATCTAACATAATATTCTACCCGCTCACATCTGCAAATACGAGTGTAAAAATCCTTTCATGAATAAAATATTTCACTTTTGTTGCGACGGGAAAACCTAAGACATTTTTGCACCGATTATATATATATATATATATATATATATATATACACACACACACACACACACACACACACACACATCATACACACACGCATGAAACCAAATCAAAGTAAGAGAAAACAGGCCACCCATTACAGAAATAGGGGGGAAAAATTGTCCAGTAACGAACTTAAGATAATACACTTCATGCCCCGAACAGTGCTACATATTCATATTTCCGAAACGAAGCGATATTCCAAGTTAAAAAAACTGTAGAATTTTACGTTGTATTAATTTTGAATCTTAAGAGGAAGCGTCTATGTTCACACACCAAAAACCTGACCATTGAAAAAAAAAAAAAGTCCAATCCCCTTATATAATTTTTTTTTATTAGAGAGTACGCGTTATAATATCAGAGCTAAATACCGATTCTAAAATAGTCCCCAGTTCTTTATGAACCTACAAAGATACATACGCATGTTGGCAATGTTTCAGTCCAGGTATGCCAGTGTATCACATAGACATACGAACGATACATTTTCGAAAGGTCAGAAGCGAGAGCTAAATTACCCATTGTCGGTGTTCATTTTTGCGATAAACTTTGTGCACCTTCATCATGCCCAGAAATAGTTCTCATGCTTGCTAGCATACTTGCGCTCTATCAGCCCCTCGTAATGCCATGAAGATACAAAAAAAATATATTAAATATACTTATGTTTACGCACATGAGGTCTATTACACATGCAAAATTAAAAAAAGTATCAGGCTGCAAGAGAGATTACTCAGGTCAGGAGGCCTACTGCAATCTGCGAAATTATGAAGATTTGGGCACATCAGTACAGGTTCCCCATCGAAAACGGCACCCCAGGCCAATTTTGCAACGATGACCTCTTCCACGATGTCACTGCAGTGGTTAGAGCTCTCGTTTCCCATCACGAATACGCGTTTAGCATCCTTTATTTTGTTCACACATTTTCGCACAGGAGGTCCACCTCAACACCAGCCCATTCTTCACTCGGCTTCTTCCCCCCAACACTACGAGACAAGTTCGATTCCCAACAGGGTCGCTCCCAGATTTTCGCCCTTTCATTCCTCAGTTCGTTTGTTTGTCCAACAAAACTTAGCTGACTTAAAAAGCCCGAGAAAGACAAAATACTTCAGATTGAGCCATATTTTCCGTAACGCACTTTCTCGTTCAATTTTTCTTTAAAACAGACCCATGCATTCGATTTTATACACCACTGAAATAATAAGTTTTTTTTAAAAAGGCATTAGGGTAAGGTTTAATAAATTAAAAGTGCACAACCAAGAACACATCAATGTATTATCCTACTTTTCCCATGCATTCAATCTTTGCATTTCTCTGATGTTTGCAGTGACGGATAGTACACAATGGTTTCGTTCGATGTAACCCCCTTCCATAAGTTAAAAATATCTCCTTACTGTACAAGGCAATCAAATGTCTGAGTCTATAAACAAGTTAATTGGGGTCTTCAGAAAATATGTAGTCTGTGTTCTTGTCTTACATTATTCACGGCACTTGTTTCAGCAAAGCAGGTGAGGAGATGTGCGAGGACGTAGGAAAAAATTGCCACTGTTTTCACCGTCAACACTGTCTTCATTATCGTATACATGACCCTTACATTTTTCGCAACTCTTCGAACAAGAACGAAATCTCATATACGCTGAAAAAACTTACGAAAAATCACTCAGATATGACTCACTATAACCTGTTTTATTTACGGAATATTCTCACAACAGACACGCTTCGATTGTGATTAGCAGAAATAAACACCCATGAACCCTTACATGTATCGACTCGGGAAGTAATCATTGAAATACTACTGCCGTCTATAGCAAGCACAATGGAAAAAAATTACTTTGAATATTTACAAAAAAAAAAAAAAACTAATATGAAAACCTTACTGTAAGGTATAACAGATATCGCGATCAGATCATGAATATATAACTGTAAATATGCATCAGAACGGTTTTTAACCATGACAATTGCGTGCAGGCACATCTTCATGTTTGTAAATAATNAACAGATGTGCGAGGACGTAGGAAAAAATTGCCAATGTTTTCACCGTCAACACTGTCTTCATTATCGTATACATGACCCTTACCTTTTTCGCAACTCTTCGAACCAGAACGAAATCTCATATACGCTGAAAAAACTTACGAAAAATCACTCAGATATGACTCACTATAACCTGTTTTATTTACGGGATATTCTTACAACACACACGCTTCGATTGTGATTAGCAGAGGTAATTAACAAGGCGCATGTCATGCAAAAATAAACACCCATGAACCCTTACATGTATCGACTCGGGAAGTAATCATTGAAATACTACTGCCGTCTATAGCAAGCACAATGGAAAAAAATTACTTTGAATATTTACAAAAAAAAAAAAACTAATATGAAAACCTTACTGTAAGGTATAACAGATATCGCGATCAGATGATGAATATATAACTNAAAAAAAAAAAAACTAATATGAAAACCTTACTGTAAGGTATAACAGATATCGCGATCAGATCATGAATATATAACTGTAAATATGCATCAGAACGGTTTTTAACCATGACAATTGCGTGCAGGCACATCTTCATGTTTGTAAATAATGTCTTGCGCCCTAGGGTGAAAAAGAGCCCATGCTTACACAAGTAAAAGTTCTCAACATCGCACTTCAGTCCTTCACCAGAGAGATAAAGTAATTCTTTATTCCATTAAAATGACGGCAGCAATAAATGCAAGCCCTATTCTCGATGCATAAATATTTACAGACTGTTCTGTGAACACTGCGATAATCACCATCCCAGAGAACCACCACCAAACGTGGCAGTGGAGATCAGACACCGACACAGGACCGGATGCTTCACACCATCCTCTCGACAGCAGTTTCACAGCTACCAGAGCGCACGCCTCCCATCAAGGCGAGCTATGTTCGATTCCCGGCGGGAATCACACCTGTATTTTCGCGCATGTGGGAAACGTGATTTATGCAATTGCCAACAGTATCACCCGTGATGAACTTGGCGATATCCGGCAAATTTTCTCGGGATGCTTGACCTTCTTCGCCGACCTAAACGTCCTCACCCATTCCAGCTGCTAGACTCTCTCTCAACTGAAAACACACGGTGTACCCTGAAAAAAAATTTACTGGTGTGGGTGGGCGGGCCCCACCACAATATTTTCGCGCTTTAAAAAAATCTCTTAATACCAATGTTAATCAATGCAGATCACTGACGAAGAGTAACCGACATGTGAAAAAATTTTCATTTTCTCGAGTCAGCTGTAGGAAACGCAGTTCAACCCACCAGTTTTCCACTGGAAGATATCGGGGTTCTAGGAATTTGTCGGCCGAGAATTAGTCGCTCATCACTCATAANCCCACCAGTTTTCCACTGGAAGATATCGGGGTTCTAGGAATTTGTCGGCCGAGAATTAGTCGCTCATCACTCATAATGGAGGAGCAGTCTTCCATATGAAGATTTTTACGCGTTCAATTTAGAGAAAAAATACGGGTGTTTTATATATACTTAAAAAAACGTGGGAGTAACCTGAGAAAACCATTATACTCTGTTCGCACCAGCAAGGGCCCAAGAGAAAATATAAAACACGGAGATACCGTAACCACTGCATATTTTATATACCTATAAGCATATCATATTATATATATGCATATTATATGGTAATATAAAAATCTGCCTAAAGCACATTATACATTAATATAAGTAGGCCCTATGTTAGTTCAAAGTAGGCCGCTGATTGGTCGGAACGAAGTTTTCTGAAAACACCCGAGTAATTAGCCAATGAANCCCACCAGTTTTCCACTGGAAGATATCGGGGTTCTAGGAATTTGTCGGCCGAGAATTAGTCGCTCATCACTCATAACGGAGGAGCAGTCTTCCATATGAAGATTTTTACGCGTTCAATTTAGAGAAAAAATACGGGTGTTTTATATATACTTAAAAAAACGTGGGAGTAACCTGAGAAAACCATTATACTCTGTTCGCACCAGCAAGGGCCCCAGAGAAAATATAAAACACGGAGATACCGTAACCACTGCATATTTTATATGCCTATAAGCATATCATATTATATATATGCATATTATATGGTAATATAAAAATCTGCCTAAAGCACATTATACATTAATATAAGTATGTTAGTTCAAAGTAGGCCGCTGATTGGTCGGAACGAAGTTTTCTGAAAACACCCGAGTAATTAGCCAATGAANGTATGTTAGTTCAAAGTAGGCCGCTGATTGGTCGGAACGAAGTTTTCTGAAAACACCCGAGTAATTAGCCAATGAAAATCATTGGCGGAGCAATTAAATATAATGGAAGGGGTTGGAGGGGGAGCGACTAATTGGTCGAACGAAGTTTTCCGAAAACCTCCGAGTAATTAGCCAATGAGAACCAGGGTTGGGGCAATTGGTAAATTAAATATATTGGGAGGGGGAGTGGAGGGGTCCGTCGTCTACTGGGGACACCACCAGCAATGTAAAACAAATGACAAACGAAAAATACCAAGATGGCGGCCGAAAGAAGGTGAGAGACAAACTCCAGTAATGTATAAACAAATGACAAACAAAAAAAAANAATACCAAGATGGCGGCCGAAAGAAGGTGAGAGACAAACTCCAGTAATGTATAAACAAATGACAAACAAAAAAAAAACAAGATGACGGATGGCGGACTACACCGACCAAGATGGTGGCCTGCACCTACCACAAGATGGTGGAGGGAGGTGGAAGTACCTCCAAAAATAAAAATTATTTAAAAATTTATAAAAAAAACTTACAATATAATATTTTACACATTTTTTATTTTTATTTAAGTACCCAAAGGTTACCGGGGTTAAGGTCACCTGGATCCATAGGCCACCGACCCACCGGAANAATACCAAGATGGCGGCCGAAAGAAGGTGAGAGACAAACTCCAGTAATGTATAAACAAATGACAAACAAAAAAAAACAAGATGACGGATGGCGGACTACACCGACCAAGATGGTGGCCTGCACCTACCACAAGATGGTGGAGGGAGGTGGAAGTACCTCCAAAAATAAAAATTATTTAAAAATGTATAAAAAAAACTTACAATATAATATTTTACACATTATTTATTTTTATTTAAGTACCCAAAGGTTACCGGGGTTAAGGTCACCTGGATCCATAGGCCACCGACCCACCGGAANTTTTATTTTTATTTAAGTACCCAAAGGTTACCGGGGTTAAGGTCACCTGGATCCATAGGCCACCGACCCACCGGAATGATAGCACGAACAGCTCCGACCCCAGGTCCCGATGTGCCAATAGTCGCCATAATTCCTCTACTAGAACGTATGACTTGTCTCAGTCATTTCATGACCTGACCGCTTCACGGTTATTCTAGGACCAGGCTTCCTCTGGGAGAGTGTATGTCTCCAAGTGTTTAAGTATTCAAGTGTGCGTGTATTCAAGTGTTAACTGTCTTGACGGTGTGATAATCGCAGGGCTTACGGAACGGCCAACAGTTCCGTTGACCACCGCGAATGAGACGCGAGTTACAGGGCTGGGTACGTCACGGCCGAACACCCCTGGGAGAGTCTCGTGTCGCTCCGAGGCAACACTGAGTTACTGGCGCCCTTATAAACATTCCGCCAACCTAATATTATTATCTCAGAATAGGTCCTATAACCTCGGTCGTGTCAAGAGATATCCCAAAAATCAATAAACAAAGAAATCAAAGTAAACTAATAATAACCTGCTTTCACACATACACGATGAATTACAAACATTGATTTTTAACACCAGCAAAACAGTAAATATCAAAATTAAAGTTGAAACAACGCGAACACAGTAAGATTAGAAGGCCAGAAAACAATAATACAAATGGCCTACATAAAAAAAAAGGTGGCACGTACAGGTACAAACAACCCTGTGCGTTGCTGTTGATAGACGGGGGAGG
>NQII01002260.1:48650-59845 GCA_002778355.1 Clitarchus hookeri | reverse complement strand
TATGGACATGCATGTCCATAATAGGGACAGGTGGTTCCTTATATGAACACTTGTAAACATTTTTTGTTTTTATCATTTAAATTAAACCAGAATAATTACAAGGTCGCTAATTTTAATAATGATAGTCAACAGTCCAGGGATAGTGGTCATGTATTTTTGGAGTCCTATGACGTGTACACGGGGGTGAATAAAATACATTTTCCTTAGGGTGTCCATATTGGGTACAGGTACCTTATTTGAAGCAATAGCTTTTAATGTGGTTTCTCTTTTCAGGTATGTAATAATAAACCATTCATTATAATAAGTTACGTATAGTGCGATTTGTGTTTGTAAAATTAGTATTCGTTAGAAATGAATCATAAAAAATAAATTTCTCTTTTCAGAGCAACAACATAACTTTGTTTTAATAAACAACATATTACATAAATAATGTTTTATTTTAAAAGACTTGTACGTATAAGTGTTTTAAAAGTACTGATTTTATTGTATGTACAGAAAGTTATAATATAATTACATAAGTAAATTGTTAAAAAAGTGGTTTTTATTTTACTTTCGGCGTTTGGGCTACCTTATTTCAAATTGGGCTACTTTAGGCTACTCAAGCTTTGAAAACGGGCGACATAAGGTCCCGACTTGTTGGCAACACTGCTGACCACACCAGTTCTCGTCTGATGTTGACATTGGTTTCGCGTCCGCGAGTTTACGAGTTTTCGGTAGTTTATAGTGCGCCCCGAGACTGAAAATATGTAAGGGCGTATGCGGTAGCGTGTTTTACAGCTCCACACATGGATGTAACACCTTTAATAATATGAGTGAAGTGTTATTTAACAGAAACTGTGCGGTATTTTCCCGCGAACTTGTGTAAACACTGCCTTTATAAGCTAAAATCGCATATTCGATTAATCGATCGCGCACGAGAGTGCGCATCTCGTTCGGGTCGCTCGCGTGGAGCTCGGGCGCTTGCCGCCATATTGGTGTGCGACCTACGCGAAAATACAGTATAACTGCTATTATCACATATCTATTTATTTTTCCAATGCGTGTAATGACTGTTAATGTGTAGGAACCTGATGGTGATTCCTCTCGCAACCCTCCAAAACGGAAATGCTACAACTTACACGTTAAATAACCCGATCACACCTCCACACCGGGCCATCATGACAAGGTCACAGAGGAATAGATATCAGGCTGGTGTGCCATTCAAGGAGCACGATATCTACGAGATATACTGCTCAGCCAGCGATCAGCTAACAAATAACAGAAGTGTCTACTACCATTATGGAAGTTATTTTCTGGTTGGTGGAGTGGACTCGTACGTGGACATCCCCGGGATGTTGCGTGTCCACATCTGCAAGATCGACACCACACCGGTGCCGGACCACCCACTATTAATCTCCCACGAAGACTTCTTCCCACTGGAGTTGGCCCCTAAAGACGAGATCCCGGACATCCTGTGCTAGCAGGCATACCACAATTACATGAGGATATACAACACGCAGCCCGACCGCATCGCCGACTCCAGCGACGCAGAAGAGGCACACATGGACACCTCTACACAACGGAGGAAGCGGCCTATCGCCAGAGCAGTAGTGACCACCCCACCCCTGCTCACTACCCACAACCAGTTCGCGACGCTACTCCGCGACGATGATGGGGGCGTCACTGCCCATGCATCATTGTCGAGCACCTCGTCACCCACTCACTGGCCAACCAAGAAGAGGGCCGTCCAAGCAAGGAACCCAGCACATTGCTCCACCACACACACCACCAGGACCACCACCACCCAGCAGCATCCACCACCACCACATTGCCAGCAGCAACCCAAACCACAACACCAGCAACAACCGACTCCACAACCACCGAGGCAGCAGCGCCAGCAGACAATGCCACCGATAACGGTTAAAACAAGTCTGGCAGACGGATTCCGCCACTATAAGGCGGAAATCGTCGATTTGAAGAAGGCTGGAGGATTACAGGTCTCCATCCAGCGTGACGCCATAACGCTACACATCAACACAGCTGAAGACCATGAGGTACTTGTACAGTACCTCAAAGCAAAACACTTTGAGCTGTACACTGCACCAAGACCAGACCTAGCGGAACGCCAGGATGGTGATCCGGGGACTACCGGCGGAGTTCGAGATCACCGAGCTCCGAGAACTTCTGACAGAGCAGGACATCAACACCTCCTCAGTCATCCGCCTGGACAAGCGGTTGCCGGGTGGCGCTACCAGAGTACAGCCATTATTTATGTAGACACTGGTGGGCACCACCCAGGTCCAGAAAGCACTCACCATCTCATCACTGGACCACATCAGAGTGCGGGTGGAGCACTTCCCAGGGCAGCAGCTGCTCCAGAGATGCCTACGATGCCAGAAGTGGGTCCAACAGCTCCCACTTCTGCTCCATGCGGAAACGCTGTGCGCGCTGTACCGGGGACCACCCGACACTGGCATGCACCAAGGCCGACGAGCCGCCCGCCATCTGTACTAATTGCCAGCAGCGCAACCTGGCAGACGCAGCTCACCCAACCAACTGGGGAGGGTGCCCCGTCAGGAAGGCTGCACTGGAAAGGAAACTGCAGGTGAGCAGGCCACCTAACACCAACAATGACAGCACCACCACACCAATACGCACACACACAGCACTCACTGTATTCACATACACTTACGCCACGTAAGCCCACGCAGCAACACCAACCCACGCAACCACAACACACAGCAAAACCACACCAACAGAATACCCGGCCACACACCCAACCATCCAGAACAACAGCCTACAGAAACACCGCTCCGAACAACACCTCATATGGCAAGAACCCCCTTTCAGCAGCTGTGGAATTTCTGCAGCTGTTGAAAGAACTCCAAGTCACACACCTGCTACCGATCCTAGTCAACTCCTTACGTAAATTCACTAAGGTGCAAACCTCAATGGAAAAGTGAGATATGATCATAGAAATTATCACAGCGCTCGCAACACACACTGATTCATGATCTGGAACGCCAGCTTAATCCACAACAAACACGTGGAATTCACACTTTTCATCTCAATCCACAAAACAGAACTGGTTTTCCTAGTGGAAACCTGGCTCAGTACGAATGCGCGTTTCGAAGCCCCAGGATACAGGATGCTACGTGCAGACAGGCTGGACAGAAAAAAGGGAGGTGTGGCGATCCTTGTGCGGGGGAACCTGTCTTTTCACCAAAGACAAACACAGCAACTACACCATGTGGAAGCTATGGCGGTTCGCCTGCACACGAATCCCATGCCTTTCACGGCCATGGTTGTCTACATCCCACCCAACGTACCATTCCCTACCGAAGACCTCAACAACCTGAGGAGACTGGACAGCCGAGTCCTTATCGCAGGTGATTTTAACGCCAGACACACGACCTGGAGATGCCAGGACAACAATTACCGCGAAAAAGACCTACACTCATATGTAGCCGCAACCACACTCATCATTTACGCTCCTCACAATTTCACGTATCACCCCCACTCATGCACTGGAAGCCCGAGTGTGCTGGACCTCGCGCTGGGCACGCCCTGGCCGAGGGTCAGCGCACTCGAGGTGATCCCAGAGCTCAATTACGCTGTAATTGGCACTCTCCATACAATCATCGATCACTCACCTCGCACCCCCATCTTCAACTACAAGTTGGCCAACTGGCAAAGCTTAAAAGCTACGCTAGATGAGCAGTTTGACCTGCAACACCAGGCAAAAACACCACCGGAAATAGACCAACATGTGGCTCACCTTACCGACACCATATCAACCACTGCCCACCTCCACATACCCACCACACGTCACCCTCGGGAAACCGTTCCCTCCAGAAATCCGCAACATCACGTCTCTCCGCAATAAAGCACGGAGCTGTTGGCAGCGCTCGCGCCCCGGTGCTTGGAGGGCGAGGTATACCGGGCACTGGTTCGCCGGTGCAAGGTTGCTATCTCCGACTGGCATACGGGAGAGGAGCTGCGACGCCTCCGAGCTCTATCGTTTGCGACTGGCTCTGTGTGGAGGTACGCTCGGCGACTCCGATCCGACCATGTCCTCATGCCACCTCTTGAGGTGGGTGGAAGACTGGCTGAGTCGGCAGCCGAAAAGGCCGAACTCATGGCAAACAGTTTCGCAGAGAAATTCCTCCCGTCATCCATCCCCCCCTACACATCTCACGGCTACCCACGCACTATCGCCCACCCCCACCATCATCCAAGGGCTCAATCCCTCTGGCCACGCCATGGCAGGTCAAGAGGGAAATTGATCGGATAAGGACGAACGCTGCCCCAGGCTCCAATGGCATCACACCTCATCTCCTGAAGTCCATCTCTCTGAAAACCCTGGTGTACCTCACTAACATCATAAATTCCATCCTCCGCACTGGACACTTCCCAACCACATGGAGAGAAGCCACGGTCGTGCCCATCCTGAAAGGGAGGGCAGCTGCCAACCTGCCGGCATTGTACGCCCGGTACCACTGTTATCGGTAATATCGAAAGTGGCAGAGCGCATCGTACTGGCCGGGCTTGAAGCGGAAGTAGCCCGTATATGACAGCTGCCGGACTTCCAGTTCGGTTTCCGGCCTCACCTGTCAACCCAACACGCACTTGCATACTCCACCGACATCGTCACCCACAACTTAACCCGCTACTATCACACGGGGCTGGCGCTCCTAGACCTCAGCCGTGCATTCGACAGAGTACACCACCAAGCACTCCTTCTAAAACTCGCATTCCTGAGGTTCAATCCTGCTCTCATCTTCATCCTCCACAGTTTCCTGGAAGCCCACACATTCTGTGTGCAAGTGGAAGGGTCCACCTCACGCCCTAGGGCAATCACGGCAGGAGTTCCCCAGGTATCTACACTCTCTCCCCTACTATTTGCTCTGTACACACACGATATTCGAACTCCCCCCGAATGCACGGTCATCATGTACGCGGATGATACCGCAATCCTGGCCCAACATAAGATACCTACACATGATTAGCGCCCGGCTCACCATGGCCATCCGTGCTATATCAAATTATTTTCAGGCATGGGGCATCCCTCTTAACGCCAACAAAACAGAAACCATTATCTTCACCCACCATCGCCCCAAACTACCAACTCCCATTTCAGTACACGTTAAACTCATTAAATGGAAAGACACAGTCAAATATTTAGGAGTTACCTTCAAAACATTAAAATTCACACGCACTTTTCCGCTGTAACAGCGCAGGCCCACCACGCGTTTAACTCCCTCTCATCAATTCTTAAAGTTCGAAGTCCTCTCTCAGAGTTTGGCAGAGCCCGCCTCTTCAAGGCCTACATCATCCCACTCCTCCTATATGCCTCAGTCATATATGCCCACGTCCCCAACTCCCGTCTACATCCAATCACCACCTGTTTTAACAAGCTACTAAGGGCAACACTGGGCCACTACAGGAAAACTAACGCCTTTGGATACAACATAGCACACACAGCCACACCACGAACACTCATCTACACGGTTTTTAAAAAAAGCCAGAAACCACACACTGCCCACTGTCAAACGCCTTGGCATACACGACATGGCAGCCACATACCCACTCCACCTCATCATTGATATTCCGGGGTACATGCCTCCCTGATGGGGCAGCCCCGACAAGCAGCAATTGAAGAGCGCGCCAACAATTTAAAATGTAATATAATGTACAAGTGTAAAGAAAGCCAGAGTGTCGTTGCCATCAGTGTATCAATGTATATATGTCAGATTTAAGCAACAGTATATATTAGTGAAAAACATTGTGGACACACACCAGTGCTACCAGTGCTAAATATAGTTAAAATACATTCTGTTAATAGTTTGTAAGGTCATTGTAGTTAGGATATAAGTTACTATGTAAGTCACTAGAGATTTTTTGTTTATTTTTTACCCTAAAATCGTAACATTAATTGTACACCAGTGTAAAAAGACCACTGAAAAGTGTGTTTATATATGTATATTAACTGTGAGAACCGCCAGAAGAGCCCCATGGGTTGGAATGGTGATTGTGTATTCATTCATGAGATAAAAACCATACAATGTATAATTAATCAATAAAAGTTTTTGTAATTGTCTACAATATGTGAAGAAATGATCAACATCATGGCAAAAAAGGTCATAAACACGATCGACTGAGATAAAACATGCCAAGTATTTTTCCATCCCCGTTGACTCGACTCCTGACATCTCGCATATGGATGAACTTACATTCATCGTACGGTATATATCTGCAGAGGGATGTCCTATCGAACTATTTTTACGATTTATTCCAAATTGTGGCCTTAAAGCAGAAGATCTGGCTAACATCGTTCTTTAGATATTGGAAAATTACGGCTTGGATATCGTTAATTGTCGAGGACAGTCTTATGACAATGCAAGCAACATGTCGTGTGTATATTCCGGTCTTCAAGCGAGAATAAAAGAAGTGAATCCTCTGGCAGTTTTGTCCCTTGTTCGGCACATTCATTGAATCTTGTCGGATCATGTGCTGCTGAATGTTGTGGGGCCGCTGTGTCTTTCTTCGGTACTTTACAGGAATTGTAGAATTTTTTTCTCAATCTCGACACACAGATGGAAAGTTTTAATATCGCAACTGACGGCAAATGCAACAGTTGTCAAGAGTCTTTTTCAGACAAGATGGTCTGCTCGGGGTGACGCCTGCCAAAGTCTTTGTTGCTCCTGGAATCAGATCATGATGGCTTTTCAGATAATCGCCAATGACACAAGTGAAAAACCATCTACACATTCTGAGGCTTCACGTCTTCTGAATTCACTCCATTCGCTGGAAATGAGCTTCCTTGCCCTGCTGTGGAATGATATATTGAAAAGTTTTGACAAAGTGAGCAAATATCTGCAATCTGTAAATATCGAATTGGATACGATCGCTGAACTTTATTGGTCCATGGTAACATACCTAGAATATATAAGGAAGGTCGGTACATTTTATCACTATGAGTCGAAAGCTGTGGCAACAAGCGGCGAACAGTACTACACATACGATATAGAGAGAAAACGTAAACGAAAAGTGCAGTTTGGCAAAATAAGTGGAAATGAGGTCGAACTCTCAGGCAGGGACAGATTTAGAGTAACTGTATTCAATGTAATTATCGACAGGTTGATTGCTGAACTACAGAGACGTGGCTCGGCATATGAGAACTTAAGTAAAAAGTTTGACTTTTTCACGAACCTATGTAGTTTAGAATCTCAAGACGTATGTGTCGGCGCACATAATCTGGTAGCTTTCTATCCAGGGAATTTGAACTATACTTTAGAAAACGAGTGTCTACACCTGAGAGCTCATTTAATGTCTGCTGAGGCTAAAAGGGAAAAAGGTTGTCATTACTGGAGCTATACAAGTACGAGGGTTATTCGGAAAGTAAGGTTCGATTTCTTATAAAACATAAACCATCACAGATTTTTTCAAAAAACTTTTTTTTATTTAATTCCTTACATGTTTCTCTATTTTTCTACATAAGTTTCCATATTTGTTTAAACATTTGTCATAACGTTCTACAAGCTTTTGTATGCCTAAGGCATAGACATGTGCCGTCTGTGAGGATAACCAGTCTGTAAATGCTTCTTTCACCTCGTCATCTGTGGCGAAGCTCTTGCCTGCCTAAAGGCGTTTACTTTGGTGGTGCATGATTTTGACATGGTGCCTTCCCGTGGCCACCACTATGTGATATTGGGTTGTGACTAGTGCCTCTCTATTACTCTGGCTACAGAGTGATTGAGTTGCTGGTGGTTTATTCCCAAGTATCATCTAAAGCCAGGCTCCAGACTATGACAGTTCGTCAATAGAGGAGAAAAATGGTATTTTGGGTTTGCACTTCACTCTCTGTCCTAGTAGCTTTTTTAGCTGGTCCTCTACTAGTTTATTTCTTGGTGCGATGTTTGGGTGTAGGTTCTGTGAGAGAACTTTCTCCTCAGCTTCGGGGAGAGGCATACACGAACATTATGCACATCCATCCGAGATCAATGAGGCCTTGCCACCACCAGCCAAGGGCAAGGCCCATTGGCTGGATGAAGAACTGAAACTGCTTGCTCGAGAAGAGTTCTTTCTGCCTCCAGACACGAAGTTTGTTAATGTTGCTCTGTTCAAAGCAGTTCATGGAAAAGGTCTCTTTCTGAATAGGACCTTTGATGCGATCAAGTCCCAAAGGAAATTGTCAAGGTATTGTATGTTTATGGGTGAGGTTAACAGGGAGGATTATTTAAATCCCCTGTCCCCAATTTCCAAAAGGTGGTCATCGGGAGCCACATCTGTCAGAAGGTCTCGACTTGGCGATGATGTTGGCGTCCCGACTAGTAGTACACCAATGGACATTCCCTTTATGGAACGAGCTCGTCTCCAGCTCGATGATATTTAGAATGAGTTACGTGATTGTGAGATAGGTGGCTACTCGGAGGAGATATTGATATCTGCTGGTGAACTAGCAGCGGAAGGGAGCCCTAGTTGTTGCAGTCCTCAGCCGATGGTTTAGGAAAGTTCTTCCAGTAAAATATGGAGTTAACCCTCTCCCAAGGCCGAGAGAACAGCCCGAGGCAGGGTCTAAAAAGGACAAGAGAAGGTCCGAATATGAGTCCATACAAAGTCTGTGGCGACGCGATCGTGCCCAGGTGGCCGCTCGAGTCTTGGGCGACGAGGTGTCTAACGGTGGATTTGAATTTCCTGTTGAGACCACGGATTGGTGGTCCACACTTTTCTCTTCTGGCGAGGGTTTGCGGTCAGGACCGAGTGTCCATCCATACGATGAAGATCCCAAAGAGGTGAGGAAAGGCGCCATCCACGGTCAATCTGCTCCGGGTACGGATGGGGTTACTGTACATGACTGGGCACGTATCCCGGATGTGTTGAAGGCGGCTGTGTTCAACCTGATGCTCATCACTGGTGAGGTTCCTCCATGGCTCCTGGCTGCTCATAGAGTTTCGATTCCTAAGAAGGCTGTCCCGGTGGAGGCCACCGACTTCAGGCACATCACGATTAGCTCTATCGTGGTTAGACATTATCACAAGGTGTTGAGCCGGAGACTCCAGGCTGCACTTGCAATTTCACCAGCTCAACATGCGTTCATTAACCATGATGGTTTGGCGAAAAATCTCTCCTTGCTTTCAGAGGTGATGTCTACGGCATCTGAAAAGTTCCGACCACTGTATATGGCCGTCTTGGATGTCCACAAGGCGTATGACACGGTGCAGCATTTGCCCCTTGTCAATGTCTTGCAGACTAGAGGCGCACCATATGCAGTGGTCCGTCACATCTGGAACATCTATTCCCAGGCCTCAACAATCCTCCAGCTTCCAGGTGAGGTAAACCCCGCGATCCTAGTCCTTCAAGGGGTCCGGCAAGGTGATCCCCTGTCACCATTCCTTTTCAACCTTGTGATGAGTGAGGTTCTTCGAGGCCTGATTGACTCTGTTGGCTTTACATTGGAAAAGCATCGCATCTCACACCTTGCATTTGCAGATGATATGGTGTTTTTCACCAATACCTGTGAAGGTATGCAAATCAATCTGCAGCTCTTCGAAGAAAGTCTTAGCAGGTTTGGCCTGGAGTTGTCTCCAACCAAATCTCATTCGTTGGCAATGGTCCCAGTGGGGAAGACTAGAAAGTCCAAGGTGCTAACCAAGCCTCTCTTCAAGGCTGGTGGTGTGGATCTGATGCCGCTTGAGGTGGAGGAGTGCTTGAAGTATCTAGGTATTTCCTTCACCTCAAGGGGTGTCAGGTCTTTTAAAGCTGGCCTTGAGGAGCCTCTTCACAGGCTCTCATCTGCACCGTTCAAACAGAACCAACGACTGGAGATCCTTAGTGTTTTTCTTCTCCCCTCACTGGTTTACCAGTTGTCCTTTGCGAAGGTTACGTTGGATGCGCTCAAGGCGACGGATGTCCTTATAAGGTCCTGTGCCCGGAAATGGCTGCGATGGCCTAAATATGTCTCGCGGTGGTTTTTCCACGCCCCGATTACTTCTAGGGTGTTGGGTGTTCCTTCCCTTCTTAGATCTGTTCCCACCTGGATACTCAGTTGGGCTAGTAATGTCGGTAAATCTGACTACCCCTCGGCGAGGGCCCTTGTGAGTATGTCCCACTTTGCTGGGCGAGTCGGTTGGGCAGAGGGGGCGGCAACTGTTGATGGCAGGCTCTTGGATTCCTCTGCTAAAGTCAAAACATATTGGCATGCTCAGTGGCTTGGATCAGTATATGTGTCTGATATGGAAGCCACTTCCCCGAATAATACCCTTTCAACATCTTGGTTGGCTAGTAGTGCCGGAGGTGTCCCCTCCTCTGATATTATATCATATGTTCAGATTCTGAGCAATAGTCTTCCGACTGCAGTTAGAACAAGCAGGGGAAGGAGGGGCCCTGCCGGTACTTTACTGAAGTGCAGGACAGGATGCTCTGATGCCGAGACCGCGTATCATGTCGTGCAGCAATGCGACGGCACACATGATGCGCGGGTCTCTCGGCACAATCATCTCGTCGATTTCTTAGCCGAACAACTGGCTGGGAAAGGCTTCCGTGTCTCTAAGGAGCCTCGCTATCCTACATCTGAAGGGTTGCGCAAGCCTGATCTTGTAGTTCACAAGGCAGGACAGGACTGCGCTTACATCCTAGATGGTGAGGTTGTTCAGAGCAAGGGCCTACACTGGTCCTTCGAGAAGTTTAGTCAGTATGCTGACAACCATGATCTGTTGGTCGCAGTTAGGGGGGGGGGGAGTTCCAGGTTGCCGAAGTCACTGTTTTTCCTGTGATCTTATCATGGAAGGGAATTTGGTTCCCCCGGTCCCTTGACTGTCTTAGAAAGTTGGTTTGGAGTGAGTCTTTCTTAAGATCACTGCCTACCCGAGCGCTGTTTGGTTCCTTAATGTGCTGGCACAGGTTTAAACGCACGACAAAGCTCGCTTGTCGCTTCCAGTGATTCTGTAGTCTTCGGACAAGTTTTGTTGGTTTTTGTTATTATCCATTGTGATAGGGAAAGGGTGGATTGCCACCCCGGCGCGTAGATGAAATTATGTGTGTTTTTGTTGGTTTGTGTATATATATACTTATGTTAATTTGTGTCTGGTGGGCCACACTTTTGCCAGCTGGTGGTTGTCAATCTTTAGGGACGTTGATTTCCTCCTTTGGGGGTCCGGGGGAGTGAGTGAGTCACAACCCGGGATCCCCCGAAGCGAGTGAGTACGAGCTGTGTT
>NQII01002260.1:765-47246 GCA_002778355.1 Clitarchus hookeri | reverse complement strand
GTGGGAGGTCCCTTATTCTGACCATTTCTTATGTGCAACTGATAAGTAACAGTCTCCCTACAGCTGTGAGAACTAGCAGGGGTAGGAGCGGCCCCTCGGGCTCTCTCTTTAAGTGTCGAGCAGGGTGTGTTGATGCCGAGACTGTGTATCATGTGGTGCAGAAATGCCCTCATACCCATGATGCAAGGGTCTCTCTGCACAACCACCTCGTCGAGGTGGTAGCTGAACACCTTGAGGGGAAAACGGTTCCACGTTTGCAAAGAACCCCGGTATCGCACTGCCAATGAACTGCGTAAATCTGACCTCGTCTATAAACCTGGTCAGGGGTCCACGTATGTCCTTGATGCCCAGGTTGTCCAGTGTCTTGGGTTGAAATTGTCGTATGAGAAGAGGGATCTATATGAAAAAAAACCATGATCTCATTACATCTGTCATGGAAGAGTGTGGGGTGGCTGAGGTTGCTGTACTCCCGATCACAGTTTCGTGGAAGGGGATATGGTTTCCTCAGTCACTCACCTCTCTTAAGGCGTTGGTTGGGAATATCTCCTTTCTTCGGTCAGTGCCAACCAGTGTCCTCTTTGGCTCACTCATGTGTTGGCGACGCTTCTGCCGGTCCACTAAGCAGCATAACCATGCTACGAGAGTACAGTAGTCTGTGGACATTTTCTTTGTTTAATTTTTCTTGCTTTGCAATTGGTAGGATGTGGGTGGATTGCCTGCCTGGTACATTGATAATATTGTGTGTGTCTGAGTATTTGTATATTCTGTTTGTTTGTATTTAGTCTGGTGGGCCAAACATTTGCCAGCTGGTCGCTGTTAAACCAAGTGGGACGTGGATATCCTCTCCTGGGGGGTCTGAGGGCGTGGGCGACAGCCACAACATGGGACTGCCTGGGCCGAGACACTTCAAGATGCGCTATTTAGGGGGGGAGTGACACACTCCTATGCGAGGGAGTGCCCCCCTGAAATAGGATTGCTTTCGTCATGGTTGTTAGGTGGTCATATGGAGTTTGTAGGTCCTTCCTGTCACACGCTCAGTGAAGAAAGGGTGTACTATCTTCGCCTAACCCTTCTTCTTTGACCGCCTCTCCTGCCGGCTGGCGCTTGCCTGGCCTTGGACCTATGTTATTTTATGTTTATCCTTATCATTAACCTTGCAATGTGCAATGTTTCCGGCAAATGTATGGTTTATTTTCGACACCTGCATCTATGTATTTAGTACCAATTGGCAAGAATTCATAAAATAGCAGAACAAGTGAAAATTGCTTGGGGCCAAGTCTGAACTGTACGGTGGGTGGTCAATCTGTTCCCATCCAAAAGATCTGATCAGATTTTGGGTGTGAATGGCAGAATGGGGTCTGGCATTGTCACGCAGCAACAATACTCCAGATGTCACAAGGCCACGTCGCTTATTGTGTATCGCACGTCGAAGTTTAGTCAGGGTAGCGCAGTAAGCGGCTGCATTGATTGTTCTCCCTTGCTGCATAAACTCGACTAACAAGACTCCATGTCTATCCCATAACACGGTTGCCATAACCTTGCGTGTTGAGATTGTCCGCTTGGCCTTGACTTGTGATGTCGGGCGACGCCATTCCATTGACTGACGTTTAGACTCTGGGGTCATGTGAGAAACCCACGTCTCTTCCCCTGTGACAATCTTCTATAAAAATTGATCACCTTTCTTATGATATCGGTCCAAAAAATCAAGAGCACAAGCCATTCTTTTCATTTAGTGTTCCTCAGTAAGCAGCCTGGGAACTCAATGTGCGCACAATTTGTGAAATTGCAAATTTTCAGAGATAATTTTGTGCAAAGGTGTTCTACCCACATTCGGAAATTCCAATGCTAAAGTTGATATTGTGAATCGCCGGTCTTCACGAATCTTTTTGTCCACTGCTTTGACCAAATCTTCTGTGATCACTGATGGTCGGCCTGATCGCGATTCATCATGGACATTTTCCCATCCGTCCTTGAAAGCTTTCACCCACTTACGCACTTTGCTGTCACTCATCACATTGGGGCCATACACTTGACTTATCTGTCGATGAACTTCCGCTGCTGAAACGTTCCTTGCTGTCAAAAACCGAATCACTGACCGTATTTCACAGTCGGCGGGCTGATCAATTGTTTTAAACATTTTGAACTGACACTGTAAACAGCACACTGCAGCAATACCAATGCAAATGGTGTCGTTTGATGAGCAAAGCATGCCGGGAGTCGGTGCACATGCGCGTTACAATGTTCGTGCGACATTCGATTAGCTACGGCGATTTGGACCTTACTTTCCGAATAACCCTCGTATATCCTAGAAAATGACTTCTTGGACATTTATCCAAACACTGGCATTGCGCTACGGATGCTGTTGTGTACACCAGAATCAAACTGTTCAGCAGAACGATCATTTTCAGCACTAAAGAGAGTTAAGAATTACTTAAGATCTACCACTGAAGAGGAGAAACTCAATTCACTCTCTGCATTATTTGAGACTCTATGAACAGTATAATCAGTTGACTATACTGAGGTTATCAATTCTTTCGCTGAGAAAAAAGTTCGTCGCATTCGCAGCACTTATAGCAAACATACGAAAATCGCCTAGTTATGTTTGATAATAATAAAAATAATGAGTATAAAGTATATTTGGTATTTTATTATATGTCTAGGTCTGATGTCTTGTCTATTTTCTAAATTTAAAAACGTTAAACAAATATAAAATAAAATAGGTTATTTTGTTAAATTCCCAAAAAGGGGGCCTGGACTCTGTAATTGCCTAGGGGCCCTGGGTCTCTAAGTCCGGCCCTGCATATACAATAAAGTTACCTTATAAGCCTTCCTCCTGAAGAAGGGTAGATTAACACACTATATAATTTCATAGTGACTCATAGGATATTTTTTAGGCTCGCTTACATTAAACTAATCTGTAACCCAAACCTTAAAATGTTCTCCTACATCTAGTGGGGTAAGCAGTACAACACTGTATTACTAGTGTGTCAATGCACTATTGTGGTGTTGCCTACAACATTGGTTGTCTGTGTGCTTGTGTACACATTTGGCTTCCTTCTCCCCTCATTAATAACGTACAGATCCATACCCCACGACGCCTGCTCTTGATCATAAACAATTGTCAGACCAGACTTAAAATTCTTGGGAAAATAAGAATTCAATGTGTAATGTTTCACGGCCCAACAAAAACACCTGTCCTTGAAGATTAAGTACTGAAAGTAACACACCCTACCTGTTACCACTTCTGCAGGCGCACCAAAAACATTCCAAACCTGATCATTACGTAACTCGACAATACAAGTGGCCATCATATTATGCAGGGGCAACAAAATCACAAATTTAGTGAAGATATCTAGCAAAGTTAAAATACTGTTACATGCCAGTCCTCTGCTTCATTTCCTTTTCCCTCCCACTCGAGTGTATGAGGCGTGGCGTGTCAAAGGCATCATCGGTAACCCGGAAGTGCACTGCGATTTACAAAGGGGTGGCTGCTGCGCATGCCACGATAAACCTACTGGGACTCATGCCGCTCCTGTCCTCGGAGATTGAATGTCTTGGATTATAGTTGCAAGAATATTCTGGTCATCACCTTCGCCCTTCTCAGTGCGACTGACGAGAGTGAAGTCTGCAGACTGCGAGCGTTGGTACAGTGGAGAGAGACTGATGGGCAGTACTATTGAACTGGATGCGTGAGTGACAGACTTTTGTAAAGATGGCAGTAGACAGGTGGATTGAATGTGTGTAAATGTGTGTGAATTAAGTGACTGTAACCAATAAAAGGACTTAAATTATAATTTAGATTAACAATGAATATTGTGCTCACTGAGAATAACAAGTATTAGTAGTGAAGATAGGTACCTAGTTTAGTGTTGTAAAAACTAGCTATGTGTATGTTTATAGCATCATGAATTAATTAAAAATTTAATTTTATTCTTTTATTTTTATTACAGCCTCCATCCCTAACAGCTCGAATATGTCCTCAGGTGTCTTGTAACAACACAAATAATCCCGCTTTTAGAACGAATAAGGTGCCCAAAAAGTCCAAATGTATGACCTATCATGGCCCTTCCAGTACCTGCACCACTGAATGGCCGGAATTTGCTTGTTGGGGTTGTTTGCACTTCTGACAGTCATCGAACGAGTGCACATATTGAGACACATCAACCAACTACGTCGGCAACGCAAAGTGCAAAGCTATATTTTGAAAAGTTTAATTAATCCCCTGATAGCCTCATGGAAATATCTTAACATAATCACCTGTAAAGATTCAGAAACAACAATTTTCCTACCTCACCCACTTTTTCTGGCAAAATATAACACCGCTTCAATCCCTACAAAGAGCCATAACACCTACTGCCAAATATTTTACCTGTGCATAACAATTATCATTTGCTTGAGCCTCACAAAACTTAAGAAAATATACCGAAACCTATGAACTAAATTTAAACTTTCCTCTTCCTTCCCTTCTCTCCAAAGGATTTATCAGTTTATTTTTTTAATCTATGTAATGTCTTTTTGCGATAAGGCTATATAGCGTTTAACCCACCAGTTGATTGAGTTTGACTACACCACAAACAATCTCGGTTCCCTATGCTGGTAGAATCTCTCAACTCTTTTTACCTTGCTCTTTCTTAAAGTACAAACATTGAAATTCAAATTGAGAAAGTTTATTAAACTACTGACTTTAATAGCTGGTCCACTATTCATTTTATTGTACAGGAAGAGTATAAATGAATACCCCAACTTTGAAGGTCTATAATATCAAAACCAAACCACCTACAACCTTGATTGACCAATCAAATGAACCATGAAGTTTGTTTACGATACATTCATAAATGTTCAGTATGACCACGACGAGCGGCCTAAACGGCATCTACGCTATAATCAAACTCGTTCCACACTCTTGTCAGCATGTCCGGTGCTACGGTTTGGATGGCGTCTATAATCCTCGTTTTGAGGTCATCAATGTTAGCCGGCGATAGTGGACGAAAGACATAATCCTTTATGTACCCCCATAGAAAAAAACGCACAGGGTAAGATACGGGCTTCTTGGGCGCCAGTGATGAAGAGCCTGGTCACCAGATGCTCCTCGACCAATCCAGCGTTGCGGCAACGTCTCGTTCAGGTATCCGCGAACAGCTAGATGCCAATGGGGTGGCGCACCATAAAGGAAATATCAGACCGTCCCCTTCACATTGACGTGTCGAATGCAAGCTCGCTACTCCCTCACCACCTCAAACCGAGTTACAAATACCATCCAAACCGTAACACCGGACATGCTGACAAGCGCGTCGAACGAGTTTCATTATCGTGTAGATAATGTTCAGGCCGCTCATGGTGATCACATTAAACATTTGTGAATGTATGGTAAACAAACTTTGTGGTTCCACGGTTCATTTGATCGGTCAATCAAGGTTCCAAGTTGTGTGGTTTTGTTATTATAGACCTTCAAAGTTGGGCTATTCTTTTATATTCATCCTGTCCCGTTATGCATGCATTGAAAGTTCCATCTAGTTTGACAAGCTGATGAACGGTGGAATGATTTTTCCTAAAGCCAAACTGCTCATAAGAAAAAAAATTTGCTTCGTGAATGTGATTTTCTAGGCGCTGCAATAAAATGCATTCGTGAATCTTAGAGTGCGAACTGAGCAGACTGATGGGGCGATAATTCTGTAATAGTTTCGGGTCTTTGCCCGGTTTAGGAAATACAATGGTTGTGACACATTTCCAGGAGATGGTGAAGTGTGCAAAACTTGCATTAATGAACTGGGCTATGGCTTCAAGTATACTGTCAGGTAGTTGCTTGAGACATATAACATGCAAGAAGTCGAACCCGAGCGCTTTACGTGGCTTTATATGTTTAATAATTCTTTTTACCTCGTCAGCATGCGTGGGTTCTGGCTCAGCAGCTGAAGGCTGCTGCAAACGTACTCGGAGGTCCCTATAAATGCGAGCCACAAACGCTGGATCAGATGGATTAATATTGGGCTGGAAAGCTAGTTATAATGCCCGGTTGCACCATTGAGGTTCAGCAATGATCTAGGATCAAATACCGGTTTGATCCTGGTTCAGCACATTAGGCTGTTGTACCATTGTGTTCGGCATGCCAAACTAAGATCAATTTGAACCTAGCCTTGAACCGTGCATTTTGGCGATTCAGGAGGTTGATCTCGGATCAAGTAAATGTTAGTGCTTTATTTTGAAATGTCAAAATTATATTGAAAAGCACATTTGTTTTGAAAATGGCATAAACGTTTAAATATTTGGTATTTAAGTTCTGTTTGGTTCATAATTGATTTCAAGCATTTATAAAGTGAACAGTGAAGAATAAGTCTGTGCTGAATATAGGTTATGTGAAGATGAAATAAACATTACCTAGTCTTGGTTTCTATTTGAAAATGGCATAAAATGTTCACTTACGTACATGAAATCAATTTACATGTTTGTGAAGTGAACACGGAAGGTTAACATGCTCTATTAACCTAAAATACTTTGCATAACCTAAATTTAGCAAACACTACCAATTCTTTGTATTTATTTCATGAACTTGTGTCATACTATCTCAATATGAATTTTTCTGAATCCGACCCCGATATTCAAGATAATGCTGTCTACATTCTCCTTGATATGCATTATGCAGACGTTCCAAGGCAACGCCGTTCCTTCCCAAGAAGTCAACCTTTCAAAGAGCTGGATGACGAGATGTTTTTAATGAGGTTTCGTTTGTCCAAAAGAACAGTACTACAGGTTTTAGGTCAGATTGAGGATCATTTGACGTATTCTATGAACAAAAACAATCCTGTTTCATCATTAAACCAGTTACTGTTGACATTACGTTTTTACGCCACAGGTTTATTTTTGGTTGTGTGTGGCGACATGATGGGTGTCCATTAGTCTACAGCATGCAGGATTGTACATAAAGTTACCCATAGTGTAGCAATGCTTGCTGAGAATTTGGTAAAAATGCCTTCTACCAATGAAGAGAAATGCCAAGCACAAATGGAATTCCACAGAATTGCATAGTATCCAGCAGTATTGGGAGTACTAGATTGCACACATATACCAATTCAATCTCCAGGTGGCGATAATGCAGAATTATACCGTAACAGAAAGCAATTTTTTTCTATCAATGTTGATGCTATTTCCAGAGCGGATCTAGTGTTTACAAATGCAGTTGAACGCTGGCCAGGATTCACACATGACAGTACTATTTTTAACAACGGTGAAGTGCATGCACAATTTGAAACAGGTCGTATTGCTGGAGGCATTCTCCTTGCCGATAGTGCACAGTGCACACTCCCTTGCTTGCACCATCCGCAGCAGCGGAACGCAATTTCAACTACTTTCACAGAAGTACTCGCAATGTCATTGGAAGGGCATTTGGTGTACTGAAAAGGCGTTTTCCCTGCCTTTCCATGAAGTTGCGTGTGAAACTGTGCAAAGTGCCACCAATAATTGTGGCCACGGTGGTATTGCACAACATTGCTATAGCAGCAAAAGAACCTGATGTTCCCTTGGACCTGAAGCATTGACGGTGGTCCCTGTACCTGGACATGATCAGCCAGATCGAGCTGGAGCAACCGCTAACAGGACTGCTCTAATCAATACTGTATTTAATAGATAGGTATAGGTGTGTGAAATGAAATCCCCATAAGGAATAAAAAAAATTTTATCCAGGTTTTTGTAAAGATACTTGTATATAACCCTATGTTGAATTCAACCAAAGTTATCTGTATGGTTGCTTTTTTCTAATTAAGTGTATAATTACTGATATGTTTTGGTACTTACCTACCGATTGCTCCACGGTACGCTAACTCTTGCTAAGACAGTGAATGGTGTGAACTTTTGCATGGGTGACTACAAGTAAGTAGTTTGATTATTCATCAAGAGCATGTTTTTCATTTCAACCTATATCCAAATAAATTCCATTGCAGGAAATTATATCAATAACAGAAATAATACAAAAGCTTTACACAATTACATTAATTTCCTGCATATAAGTAAATTTCAACAGGTTACATCACATCACATATTCTAAATAGCATAGGATCTCTGCGGACCTGCCAAAAAAAAAAACCTTAAATTCAATCAAGTCAACCAAACAACACTGTTTTTAAAGGATTTTGTATCATTTAATTTTACCTATATAAAGTTAAATGATGCAAATTAATTTTTTAAATACAAGCACTAAAAAAATTGTATTTACTATATTTTGAATGAATGCAACACTTGAGAAACAAGACTTTAGTTTTATGTGAAGCAATAAGTGTATAGTTTATTCGCGGTTACCTCACACTTTTTGAATCAAACCTTTGGAAAATCACCCCATGTATGACGTGTTTAGTTATTTCCTAAATACTCGATGTATCAAAGCGTTTTATACCTCTGTTAACATAAAACTATCTTTGTTTTCGTTAAACTGAAGTTTCACCTTATCTTATTTATATTACAATAGTTTGTTTATAATACTGTTTTTATTCATATTTGAGAAAACATGTGTGTTGGTAGCGCCAAGTAAGAAATAGTTCTCATTCAGTGTGATTTTCTTTGGTGTAATTTTCTAGACTAAGCATAGATTGTTCTACGTGGAGGAATATCCTGTAAGTAGAACTTAAGTAGGGCTTCAGAAAAGTGTGAAGTAGCCATGAATGAATGAATTATATTTAAAAAATACTAATTCTTATCCTAGGATTCTTGATTTATATTTTGTTTCTCTTCACATGATTAACTTTGTACAGAAGAGAAATTTGATAAAAGACATCTTATTTGTGTTAAAAGTTAAGAAACTTTAGCAAGTTTTTGACACAACACAATGATTATTCTTTTATGTAAATGTTGAACTATGTATGCAAAAATGTAATGTTTTACTAACCTGGGTACGCAGAGTATAATTTTTAGCTGTAAATTTTGAGACGTGTAATAAAACAGGTGAACAAATAAAATGGTAACATCACGATGAGGTTTCTAAGTATTGCCTAGTAAATATATTACTGTGATTATCGAAACACTTTTATTTTTATTTGCTTTGTTTTAAAGAAAAATTATTTTTGCATTAATTTCAACACAGAAACTATTTACAGGATGATCTGCAACATTTTAAAATAAATCTACACAAGAACTGTTTGATAAATTAAGAAAATGAAGTCACAAAAAATATGAATATTACATTCTCTGCCTTGCTGAATTGAGTGGAGTGGCAAGATTTGAGCAACTCTTAACAATGAGGTCTTGACAGCTTACGAGGGTGATGTGAGGTTAGTATGGAGTAGCGCCAAAATGCAAGAGCGGAGGAAATGGATTATCCCCGAGAAAACCCGCTGACCAGCAGTATCGGCCGGTACTATGATTCCCACTTGTGCAAATCCGAGTGTGACCCCACCAGGTATCGAATCCAGTTTGCCTCGGTGGGAGGCTAGCAGTCTGACCGCTCAGCCACCAAGGCCCCTACCTCGTCACTGAAGATTGTAACAGTAGCAGCTTAACGTTGTCTGTTGACAAGCATAGCAAATACATAATTGTAACGTAATGTACGCTCATGCAATGTACAATAAGCATAGGTGTTGATATGTGCTCTTCTAATCTTACTCCTTTACTGAATGACAAAATACTTGACTGCCACAACGGTGCACCGCCCGATAGTGTGAGTGTGACGTAGTGGCATCAGCGGTACGTGTAATGTATTTTGCGGATAGAGTGTACATCCTGGTTATGCAGTCATGAATGTCAATATTGGGTGTGGGAGTAGTGTACTGCTTGAAAATAAAGAATGCCACTTTAGTGCCGTGATTACTTATAAATAGGGCCATTGACTTTTCACGATCGCAAATAAATGATGACAAATGCGAAATCGTCACAAAATTTAGTTTTTACGCGAAATATGGCATATCGGACTTTAATGCGCTAAATATAGCCACGTTTTCCAGTAAAATTTTGTTTACAGTATTGCAAAGCAAACACGCACTCACATTTTAACACTAGGTGGAGAAATATCGTATTTCGGCATGTATAGGTTGTAAATTTTTACAAAAAAAAAAACCCGCTACAGAAAGTTGGTTGCGACTTATTTACGAGAAATTGACATAAAACCAAAATTTTTAACCCCCAAAACATGTTTAGAAATTGGTCTACAAACAGTACATTATAATGTTTTATCTTCGTTCGTAAGAAGGTAAAAAAAAATGTGAACAAATGAATAGCTTTTCAATTGTGCAATAATTTGTTACTTCATGGTCATAAAGAAAATATCCTTTATCGTGCAAGCGTATAAAATAAACATGGTGGAACTCTGTCATAGATGCCGTACATGAGAAAATAAGTACGTTGCTGTACAAGAGAAAGATATCTTAGGTAGTTCGCACACCCGCCACCACGCCACAAATGCACATTGATAATCGCCATTTTGTGTAACGTGTTGCAGTGTTTTTGCTTTCTCAAGCCACGATAACACCTGTGGAATACTATACGCGGGACATATATTTGTAAACAGTAATAATAAAATGTTTAATTGTTCTGTTGTGTAAGGTAGAAAACATTAGTATTTCGTATTTAAAAAAAGGATAGTTCCTGGTGCTTCTTGATTCTTTGCCTAGAATAGATTATACACTTAAGTTGACAACACTAGTTTCCACTGTTTTTATTTGGTATTTACTTTACTATTTGTTTTTGTGTGGGTTCCTGTTACGCGTGTTAACGTATTTTAATACTGAGACATTGTTTAATATACCTTGAACGGGAACGGGATTTTAAAATTGATGGTTTCTTCATATTTGATGAACGAAACAATACTATGACGTGTAAATACTGCGACAGCCGTGTTGAATGCCAACGCAAAGAGACATGCAAAAAACATGTACAAGGTGATTCACACAAATGAACAAAAGAATTCTACCTAAAAACAATAGCACCCCAAACAACTGAGCATTGTTAGCGCAATTGATAGGAGTCAGACAACGAAACAAAATAAACAAGAGTTTATAATAGACTTCACGAAAATGTTGCTCGCAGCCAATATACCTATTGAAAAGGCAGATGATGAGTACTTCAAAAAAAGGCTTCGAAAATATGTACCAGGTAAGCATGTAAATGCAGGATTTTCATCTATCTGTATTTTTTGTTTATATATTTGCACAGTGATGCACAGAGGATGTCTTCCCACTTTATGAAAAAATATAGATCTTCATAGGTTACTATAAAATCAACATATTCTAAGTGTCATAAACCGACAATTTTTATTTAGTTCTTTGAAATTATGTTTCCAATGTAGGCCTACGTGTCAAATTTTTAGGTTGCTTTTTTTATTGCTATAAAATATTGATTACAAATATAAACCAGAAAATACAGCAATTTGTCTGAATTTTCCTTACAAGCTTGTGTTTATTTTTAAAACTTATTAATTCCATCTAATTAACAAAGAAGTAGGCCAACCCAATTTCTCACTTTTATTTCAGGTTTGGGAGAACAGAAGCTGAGAGTAGTGCTACAAACTATTTCAGCAACTTAAGTATCACCGAGCGTGACACTGTGAAGTGCTATGCACTTTTTTTAGTAGAACACATCACTGCACTACACTTATTGAGAACATTGTGGAACTAGAGGGCTCACAGTACATCCTGTGTCACAAATTATACTCATTATCAGAGCTAGAGAAAAAACCTCTGCTGCTATTACTCAACTGCCAACACAGGTTAAGCAGTGTGCAATGAAGGAAGACCTAAAAATGTGGGTTTGAAGTGTTACTCCAAACTACACAGTCTTAATGATAAAGACACTGCAAAACAATTTTTTGCAACTACTGACCAATTGTTTGGTGTCAGAAATATAACAAACAACATTGTTGATGAAAAATTGTTTGCGTCTATAGGAAGTCTCCCTTTGCTGAACACACTCACGCAGACAGAATTCCTGCAAGGCTATCTTGCTTTTCAGCAGCAAGTTTCAGGAATTTTAAAAGAAGAGCAAACTACTGATGTCCTCAATGTTTTGCATGGTCTACGTGAGCAACATTTAACTTTTGTGTCACAAGCTGTGTCCATGCTGTGGATTCCCACATCAAATGCAGACCGCGAGCAGGCTTTCTCTGTGTATGGACACATTTTAACTGATTTGCGGACAGGTCTAAAACCAAACAACATTGAGCTAATGCTTGCCAAATACTTTGGTGCTAGCATGTAAATTGACACTGTTCTAAACAAGATATATTTTTTCTTGTGATAGGATTTGGTGTTCTCATTTTCAAAACTTAGTGGTGAATTATTGTGTGTGTTCTTATGTTAGAAGTATTAATTTTTTGTGTCTACATATCTTGACATTTATCAATTTGCCACTTGTTTCAGCAGTGAACTCTGTTTGTACAAATATATATATATATATATATATATATATATACAAATATATATATATATATATATATATATATATATATATATGTGTGTGTTTTTCTGTACTGTTTATTTTACATTTTGTAGTGCTGTGTTAAATGTAATCATCAAATAATATTTTTATGTGAATTTATATATAATTTTTCAGTAGCCAGTAACGTGAAATGTGAAAATCCTGTTTTTTTTTACAAATTATTTCTAGTTTATTTACCTACGAGACACAATTCCATTGTTTTATAGTTTTTTGCGCTGTATTTTCAAACTTTCATGATGAACAGTAAAGTTTTTATTTACCACTTTAATGTTTTTATTTACCGCCTTAATTTTTTTAAGTGAATTTTTTTACCGCTTTTAACAGTTTTTTATGACGAAATTTGGAAATTTTATTTACCAGTTTTAGGGGGCCTTACTTATAAACAATGTCAAAACTTGAACTGGGACACATAGGCCAGTCTGACGAGGCAATGGCCCCGTTCAGACTGTAGGTAGGCAGACACACATACAATCTTACCAACTGAAGTGAGGTGTACAATTCGTACACTCAGGAACACTGCAGTCTTGCAATATATTGAAAAACAAAAACAAGCATTCATACGACAGGAATACCAGAAGAAAAACTGCTACTAGAAAGACAACAATGAGTTAGTACGTTTCAGAAATTTGGAAGTGTAATTGACGTTAAAATTTACTCAGGTTTTCCAGAAAAATCCAATAATTCAATCCAGATGGCATTAATTGAAAATTTTGCTTCTGCTCCAAGGCTTTGAAAGAAAATATTGGTAATTTTATAACAATACTTTGCTTGGGTTAATACTCTTCCTAACACTAGCGCCCTCATGATGGTTTAGAATTGTTTATTCAAAATGTTCAAATTCTGCCAAATCTTCAAAAATATAATTCAAATATAACTTGTGCCGAAACAGCTATTGGCAGGCTGGAAACTCAGTTCAGGTTACTCGTAGTAAATGCTGGGAAAGGTCATTAACATGATAAAACAACATGGTGGTGTGGAGAACGTTCGAAATTTCATACTGACGGTTACTAAAAATTGAATTTTGAAGCTCCTTAGCTTTAAGATTCAACAATTTTTGGCAATTTAATAAAGGTTTTGGAGTTTCCGTTGATAAGGAACAGCGACGAGGCATCCTTCCAGATGTACAGGAGCCGTGGGTGATGTCCTCCCTAGGTAAGTGCACAATTTTACGGTGCACGCATACAGTTCTTATTGGCACCTAACTGACGTCCTACAAGTTCTAACTAACCTCACTGAATCTATGTGGGCGAGAGCGTACAGGCCTGCTTCTTACATTAAACATCTCGCATCTTCGTCTACTCAAGATGGCCTGCAAATTCAAGGGTGCGAACTCAGTTTTTTCCTTGTAAAAATCTAAATATAGCACCTAGTGCGCAGTCCACCCTGGCTGGCTGCCTCATGTTGCATAATAAGATGTCTGTCTTCTTTCTCAAAATCTGAACATAAGAATGTTCCTTTAAAACTAGCCAAACACAAACACGAGGGGCATGNGTAGTCAAGTAAAAAATATACAAAAAGTTTAATACCTAATTTAAAAATGTCAATTAGCACTTGGCCCATACATAAGGATGTGTGAAAATAGTGATCTAACTAAAATCGCTCAAAACAAAATGCGCGTTCCGAGATGACCGACTAACCGTGCGTGTGATTGCTCGCAGGCGCGTGGCCACTGAACATATACTCTAGCTGCCCCGACTGATTTGCAACCTCAGGTTGCCACGCGCTGTAAATGCCTAGAGCGGTAGGTATCCACGAGTGACGGATGCCTGTCTCCATCTCCATCTTACAGCCGAGCACTCTTCTGAAAGCTAGACTGCTCGATCACCATTTAATTTACTAGTCAGTGGCAGTCAGTGCATATATGATTGTGTATTTTAGATGTCTGCGGACTTTCATTGAAAATATCAGTAGTAATTTTTTGGTTATCTACTTTCAATGGACATTAGAAACTTTTATAATGTAAAAGATATGTATCTATTCTAAAATGTTTTTTGAACATCTAGAATAAAAAGCATGTCGCTTTACAGATGCCATAAAGACGTATAGATAATTATACAACCTTATGGCACCCGGAAACACGACGGCATTTTTTTTTTCCTATTGATCTATTATTTTTCAAAGCAGAAGTATTGAAATTCTAAAATAAAAATTTTATTCATTTTGAATTTTTTTTTATTGTGTGTGCTAGTGTGTGTAAATTTTTTATAACTTTTGAACGATTTAACAGATTTAGATGGTTCTTGTGTCAATCAGAAGGGCTTGTTGATTGTCAAAATCAATCCGCATTATGAATTAATTGTTTGAGTAGAAACTGAGTTATTTAAGAAATCTGAGTTATTGAAAAAAAAATTATATGCCCTGTAAATATAAAAAAAATTCAAAAAAAGAAAATTTAAATTTTTAATTTCTATAGTTCTACATCAAAATTAAACCAATTAATGGAAAAAAAATAAATTATACAACATTATACCTTTCAGCAGTACTTTTTGCTAGGATATGCCCTCATGGCATCTGCAATGCGATATTAAATTAAATACCCAATAACAAAAAAGCTATTTATTTTCTTTTAGTGAGACAGAAGAGCAACCAACCAGATAAAAGTAGTGGCGAAAGTAATAGTGGCGGAGACGAAAATTCGAAGCAGAATGTTTTGCTAATACTAGCGCTGACCCTAGTGCAATTGCACCTACACCTGCACATGGTGGCTGCATCGAGTGGATCTTCGCTACTGTCTGGTTTTGGTGCACAGGATCAAGCTTATTTTGTTAATGACCTAGGACACTGGCTAGGGCGTTCGTTGTGTATGACATCACAAAGGATGGAAATTTTAAAAAATTGTTGGTCACCACCTCCAAATTATGGCTTTGCTAAGGATGATGTCTAATTAAAAAGGAAATTAAAATACAGCTGGTTGGCGGATTATGCTCCTTGGCTGGCATATTCTAAAAAATTAAAGGGCACGCTGTGCATTTACTGTGTGTTTTTTTCCATCAACTAATGTGCATGGTGTTTTAGGCTCGTTCATAGTGAGGCTTTACTCGCTACAAAGACATGCACAAATTTAAAGAACTCGCACGTCATCTTAGTGGCACAAACCAGCGGCCACAGCCACAAAATGTTTCGTCGAAAATATGCCTGTCGATGTTCAGCTGATTTCTGCCCGCCAAAAAGAAACAAAATTCAACAAGCAAGTCGTGACATCAATAATTTTGACTGTGATATTTTGTGGTACACATGACCTACCTTTCAGGGGTAAAGAGCATCATGAAGGTGTTTTTGAAGATGTGGTTAAACTCAAAATTGAAGTTGGGGACCACATTTTGAAAGAGAACATAGAAAAGGGCGGAAAAATGCCACCTACATGTCACCACAGATTCAAAATGAAATAATTGGCCTATGTGGAGATGTTATTAGAGACGACATCACTACCAACATAAAGAACGCATATGCCTATAGTATACTGGCAGACGAGAGCAGTGACATATCAGGGAAAGAGCAACTTTCCATTTGTGTTAGATTTTTTTACGAAGAAAAGATGATGGTTCGAGAGGAATTTTTAGGCTTTGTAGAGCTAACTGCTATGGATGCATGATCAATAGCCTCTGCAATTGACAACTTTGTAGAAAATGCAGGCCTTGATCCAGAAAAGTGCGTCGGACAAGGATACGATAGATGTTCCACTATGGCAGGAAAAGATGGTGGTGTTCAAAAATTCTACGAGAAAAGTATACGAGAGCACTGTATTTCCACTGTGCTAGTCACAAATTAAACTTGGTTGTAAACGACTTAAACGAAATAGCATTGATACGAAATACGGTTTCCACAATAAAAGACATAATAAGATTCTTCCGAGAATCGACCCTTCGTCGAAAATGCATACCAAATACACCAATGCTCTGCAAAACCCGTTGGTCTCAAAAATATAAAAGTATCGCCATATTCAAAGAACATTATGTGCAAATTGTCGTGGAGCTTGAAACACGATCAAAAGACGGCACACTGCATCGAGAAAAGCTGCTTTTCAAATGCATTTCACTGCCACAAATTCGGAATTCATTGTTAGTGTTTGTGTCATAGCAAAATATTCGGCACTTCTTCAACAAATAACGAATGTTCTACAGTCAAAAAGTGTGGACTTACTTCCATATGCAAATCACATAAAAAGAATCACAGATATGTTAAGGAAACACCGTGGCAACGTCGATGCTGAAAGTCAAAGTTTTATGACCGAGGCGGAAACCATCGCCAAGAGTCTTAAAACCGATTTCAAAATACTGAGGGTCACAAATCGGCAGAAATATTGTGCAAATCCTCCAGCACAGACTCCTGGCGAGTTTTGGAGAAGATCGCTAATCATTCCGTACATAGATTCATTAATAATGTCTCTTGAACAGCGTTTAACTAAGGAAAACTTACCCACATACTCATTGCTTACGTTACACCCTCACGTAATACTTAGTATGAACTATGCAAATTTTTTGAAAAAAGCTGAAAGTTTTTATAAATACTACAATTTAAATGGTTTCCTCGGTGAAGCTGAACTTTGGTATAACCAATGGAAAGAAAAAAACGTGTCAGAGGCAGATCTAAAGGAAATAGAACTGGCTGCACTTGTTAAAGAAACGCAATTGTTTTACCCAGCTATAAAAAAGGCGATACTTATTTAACTTGCATAACCCTGCACAACGTGCACTATCGAAAGATCCTTCAGCACCTTATGAAGTGTAAAAACTTGGTTACGGTCAACAATGACAGAAAACACGCTTGTCTGTCTTTGTATGATGAGTGTGCATAAAAAGAGGGTATTGGAAGCAATTTTTTCCAGGTTTAGCCAGAATCCTCTTAGACTAGTTTTGAAATAAGGTTTAAGTTGGTTGCAATAGCATTACAAATAGGTAGTTTCAACGTTCTCGAATGTATAAATAAAACAATTTTTTGATAAGTACTTTATTTTGAGTTTCCTTGCTTTTGCCCCTCTCTGAAGTAAATCCTGGCTACGCCCTTGACAAGGGGGGCTAAAGGGGATCGGGCCCCGGAATCTTGGATTTTCTTATTTTTGGCTACCACCTGCAAATGTGGACTTTGAATGGATTTTTTTTCGGACGACATGACATAGGGTATAACATAATGCATTTTCTGAAATGTGTTCTGTTTGAATGGCATAGCTATTTTGACCTCTGTATAGTCGCTCTCATAAAATAATCAATTATTTTACCTCTGCTGTTACAAGTTAGAAAATTTCAAATGCAGGGAAGTTGTAATAACTCAAGAACATTAAGGAAGGTATTATTCATGCTTTGTCATGCCAAAAATTATAATGCACCTCCTGAAATCAAATTTGTGGCGGAAAATTTATAAAAATAATTCGACAGGGAATAAGCCCCTTCCCCCTTAATCCAAAACTATTCCTACTACCAGTTAAAAACTCCCCCAGCGATCAAAAAGCATAGAATCATATGACCTTATAAATACACATACTCAAATTCAAAACATTGAAAAACACATACAAATGCTTCAAAATTAAAATACAGTTGCAAAAATTAAATATTAAGTAATTTGTCTTAAACAATTTCTCAAAACAATAAATTGCCAATAAAAATAAATAATCTGAAAAATAATATCAAACCTGTTATGATAAATATTTGTTAATTTGTGATTTTATTTTAAGTCTAAAAATGTGTATGTTAGGTAAATTTTACATCAAGAACAAGGTTGTTGATCAGCGTTTCTTTGCACCAGCATTGTAATGTATATATGTATTTACTTAGGAGAGCTTGGCACTAGGGCAGAATAGTAGCATATGTTTTTCAGTATTGTTCAAGTACAAACAAAGTACAAAAATGTATGTGATTTTTGTGACACTAGCAGCATTTAAAAATCTAATACGCCTATTAATCTAACAAAAAAAACTGTCACAAAGTTAAATTTTTATTTATAGTTGCGGTAAAAAAGAGACTAATTTAATTTATTTTAATTTCTTAAAAAAATATTTTAGTTTTTTTATTATCTTTATGCATTAATACTTTCTGTTCTGTTTTCATTTCAGTTATTTATGTAACTAATTACATTTTTAATTCCAGTACCCAATCAAGCTAAAATCATTATACACAATTTAACTGGTATCAATGTAAAAAATTAAGAGGTCTTTTTTTCTCATGGACTTTCAATAGTTATGTTTATTACAGATATAAAAATGTTACATTAACTGTCAATACAAGAAAAATCATTAAATATTTTTAATGTGTGCCAAAACAGAACCCAGTCGAACCATAAATAATTGCAGCAGAACATTAATACACAAATAACCGAATTCACTTAACTTTTTCTTACAAATATGACAAATCTGTTATCGCACACGTTAAAGGGATCACGGGCGGGGAAAAGCAATAACAACAATAAAAAACTTTCAAAATTTAAGTACTGTAAAAAAATTGTACATGGCCCAATATATGAATATCACCAGTAGTACCAACTAATTTACGAAACATCTATATTTCATCACCCAACTCCAATTTAACTTTTTTACGTGAGAACACAACCGGAGCTTGAGCTACAGATACTCGTACAATAGCAGTTTGGTTTATAACACTCTCATGTATAGCAAATGTCTTCCAACATAGTTATTATATCATGAGTATCAATTTGGTTAATATAACAGCAACACATAGCTAACCCTGACACACAATTAACATTCACTTAATTTTTTTTTCAAAATTTGTGACTCAATTGTTTTGATTTCAATTCTGACTATTTTTCTAGGATTTCAATTTTGTTTTGTGTATTTGCTCTGCCATTTCAAGTTTTTTCTTCTGGTACAGTACATTTTCCATGCCATAATTATGAACATTTGTTGCTGAGTCACTGTTCTTTCTTTTCAAAGTCTTACTTCGAAAATCACACAATGACAAACTACTCGCACCAAGTTGTTTGCTTGACGATGGCGTGGCTGCAGCTGTAACCAGCAGCGGTGCTGATGCAACTGTTGTTCTTGGTGCCGGTGCCACTGCCTTGGCAACTTGTATACAATTCTCCGGCATGGATGCTGATGGGGCAGTTGCATCTTCGATGTAGCATAATTTCTGGGGAAAAAAATTCATGTAGGTATCAATTGAATACTAGTGATGCTCATTGTTTAAGGCGCAAATTTAAGATACTGCAAAATTTGCTAGTAACAATTTGTGAACAAATATTATTTATTCATAATAATTTTTAATTATTATTTAAATTACTATCAATTTTATTACCTTTATTCACTCTAATATTGCAATATAGATTTAAATTTTGCCTGTAAAATTGTGGCCTGAATATATTGCTTGTTTTTCATTCTAAAGTAGTATAATCACACATTTCTTTTCTATAGCAAAGTTCCAAGCTAGCATCAAAGTTTTACTTTAAATATAAATGTAATATTAGCAACTTGTAAAATTTTTGTTTTGTAATGCTCTAGTAATTTTTTTTAGCCTTTCTGTAACACTGTGTCATTAATGCTACCTTAGCAAATATGGGGATCTGTAGTTACAGTAAGCATACTGTAAAACATTTTAAAAATATTTTGCATTGAAATTATTTCTTTATCTTTTTGAAAAGTTTTTGTGTTTATTTAAATATTAAGGAAAAAATTTATTTATTAAACATGTTATGTATATAGTCTTGGTGTACGAAGGTCACATAGCATTCCATCCAGCTGACCATGCAATGTAACATTCATGTGCTAAAGAGTAAACATCATATGCTGGAGAGTTAAAATGTATGGCTTACATGGCATCATCACCAGTGGCAGCTCATAATGGACGCGTTTGATGCACTGCTTCGCATACAGTTAAAAGTAAGAATTTATTAACTTTATTGGTAAGAGCTCTGTGTAATTAATTATACACCGAACGCTTCCATAATTTAAAGACAAACTGGTTCTTAGGGCAGTCTTTCACCAAGGGAAAGAGCGCCGCTGGAATGCACAGTTAAAAGTGGCGATATAGACGGGATTTGACGGACTCGATGCCTTAAACTTGTTTTGTCTTGGGTTGACGTGAAACCTGGGTTGCAAGGTAGATCGTCTGGGGTAGTATGAGCACTGTCTGAAACACAGATTCATTAAGTAGGTACGCAAAATTACTATGGTGACAAAAGGAGAAGCATTATATAAAATCAAATGAATACATGAGCAAAAGCCCTACGCAACAAAAAAGCTTTCATACAAAATCTTCAACATCAGTTTCATAAGGAATTAAAAATAAATATTATTTTTCCTAATTCATATTTCATCTTTTTTATAAAGAACATCTGTCATTAGATTATGACAAGCAAATATTTTGGAACAAGATATAAAACCCTTATTTGAAAATATGAGGGTTGAGAGAATGCTATGCCTAACCTTTATTAAGTCTCCCTCCCATTTTGTCTATGTGAATTTTGTATATGTGACTTCTTGTAAACTATAAATTAGTGTAGTTAAAACTTCCTAGCAAATACTATATTCTAAAATATACCATAAGTAGATAGGTCTACGAAAATCAGGGACATTATGGAGTAAACAGAAAAACAATAAAAAAATTTTATTACACTTTTCACATATGCAAATATAACACATGTAACCACAAAGGTAAACCACGAGTCTAATTGGAACTTAAAAAAAAACCACCTTTTCGAGAATTATCTTCTCTAAAGCTCAAAAATATCATTTTTTGACTTTCTCTTTTAATTTCACATAAAGTAAATGTTTAGGGCTTAAGTTTTATTGTTTCAACAACAACAAGCTGTACGACATTCCTATGGTTTTCACTGGAAAAATTAGATCATAATAGATACAGTCACGTGTGTTGTTTATGTGTTTTACAGTGTTACTTTTCGTCAATTTTGTTGAGTGAACCAACATGTAGTGTGTACTGTAGTATTTTAAACTATGTTTAGTTTGCATGTGGATGCCAAGTTGTGCATTTGGCGCTGAGCATTAACTGTATTGTCTTATTTTGACAGTGTGAAGAATTGTTAATTAAGAATGGAAGGTACATGCAGGGATGTTGCGATACTACTGATAGGATACTGGTATCGATACCGGGTAATTCAGTATTCGATACTTTCCTTCCGATACTCAACCTACCCATATTACTACTTTTGTTCCGATACTTAGTACAGGAATCAATATTTTTCCCTTTCTCTTTAAAAACTAAATTTTCAGGAAATAAATAAATTCAGAAGAAAGAAAAAAAAAAGAGAGTAATAGTGTATATAGAAGTTGGCTAAACTGGTCAGGGAACCGTTAATGAACCGTTACTATTAGTAACTTACTAACGGTCCGTTAGTTACGGTGAAAAGAAGGCGCTTCCTGGACGGGAAGTGAAGGGAACCCCAGGCCCAGGCCACGCCGACGCCACATGGCCACTCAGACTCACTCACTCAACCGTTGGCGTTAAAAAGAAGTGACTAAGTTACATCTTACTTAGTTTGCTTTTTAATTGTCTATTTGTTTTAATTTCAGTTTTTTTTTATTAAAATTATGTCGCCTCCAAAAAGTTTGGCGTGGAAATACTTCCAGAAAATAGATAAGGATTCTGTGCAGTGTAATATCTGTTAAAAAAAATTCAAGTTTTCGGGGAACATGACTAATTTAATGAAACATTTGAAAGTGCACCTGCAATGTCAAAAACAAAAGGAATTGACTGAATCAAGGTATGTATTGTTTATTTTTAATTAGTTTTTTGGTCAGGATACCTTTAAGCTATGTCTACACTCGTGCCCTTTCATGTTCAACTTTAATTTAAATTCAACTTGCAATTCTACATTCTTAATAGCCGCATTTGTTCATTTAATAGCCGTATTCGTTTACTCGGTTTACTTACCCAGACGGTTAAACGTGATTTATAACACGTTTTATAACAGGTTTTCTGTTATAAATAAACAAATTTTTAACACCGAACTATTACATCTGTTATAAAATTTGTAACAGGATTTTCTGTGTTAATTTGGGCTAAATATTTGAAGGTTACGGTTAACTTATGGTTACGGTTGTGAATAATAATTACGTTATATGATTATAATTCTATGATTTATTATAAATTTTTGTTGTAAAATAGGTTTTTAAAAAATGAATTATGAACAACAAATTTGACATTCGTTACTCCTGTTATAAATTCTATTATAAAGACAATTATAACCCTCTGTTAAAAGTAAATGAATGTGGCTATATTAATATTGTTTACGAACTTTACAGAATGTCTTGAACTCGTAACTTCTCGACTTCTCCACCATTTTGAGTCTTATTGGCCAAAGAATTGCAAGGCAAGACCCCTGTTTCAGAAAAATTCATCTTTATACATTTTTATAGTCACACAAAAGAAAATTACCAAACGTTCGAAACCAGACTCCCGAGTTCTAACAACGTTTCGGAACTACTTGTTGAATAAACATTTACTCTTTTCATTTTATAAATAAAACAATAAAAAACATTAACAAAAACAACAATGAATTGGAAGTACAAAGAACTTTTTCTGATTATTAATAAGAATAATAACTTTTTAAATTTTTCTGCTTATTAATCAGAATATTAAAAAGAAACAGACTGGAGGTTTTTACTAATTTTAAATTAAAACTCGAGAAAAAGAATTTTGAATCTTAAAATTTACACCAATTTTTTTTTTTTTCATTTTTTCCCATTGCAAACTGTTTATATTCAGCCAAAATTATTATCCATGTGTGTATTTAGTTGAAATAACATTAAAAGCAATATGTGAAAGTGTCTAATCTATTTCAGTTTCTGAGAAAATGGGTTATATATGTAGCTTTAAAATCGTGGAAAATCGTGATAACGAACAGGAAAGTCGAAAAGATTCCCACTGGGGATGGGAAACAAAAAAATGAGACGTTCAACCGGTTCAACATACAACAGAGGCATGTGTTGCCTCTGCCGAAAGAAAAGTTGAAAGAGTGTAGACATAGCTTTATCTGTCCGCATTGCTTTATTTCATTCTTATCAATATTGTGATGCTCTGAAATAGACGGACCAAATTCTACACTTAAGCACAGAGACCTATTTTAAAAACGTCTTATTTGTTGCAGGACGGGGACGGGACCGGGACCATCCTGCTCCACTGACTCCACACTCCAACCTGAACTGTGCACTGCGGTAAAGAGGTCGTACGATATAGGAGAGGCCTTCCAGCATGCAAGTTCATTTCAAGAAGGTGGATCCAGGCATGCTGCAATGACCAATTGTATATTGAGAATGATTTGTCGGGACAAACGGCTGTTCCATTTTGTTCGGGGTGAAGGTTAAAATTTTGGCCCCATCCTACAAAATTCTATCAGCTTTCACATTAAAAAAGTGGGCGGATGAGAAATACAGTATTATCCGCTTTACTTTAAAAGAGAAATTTCAACAGGTGAACCACTTCACAATCACGTGTGACGTGTGGAGTGAGACCATGAGCTCAAGACTTTTTTGGGTGTAACGCTTCGCTATATTGAGGGTACGACTTTCAAGTCAGCGGTGATTGCCACTCTTGAATTAAACGAGAGCTATACAAGCCAATATCTTGGGAATGAGCTAATTGAAATTTAGGGATTGTGAAATGTAGTCACAGAAAAGGTTGTGGCAGTCATTACGGATAACGGGGCAAACATTGTTGGTGCTCTGACGCACAACGAAAAGTTCGGCAAAAATAAACACATTCGTTGTTTTGCACACACCATCAACCTTGTTGCGGAAGCTGCTACAGGGAATCAAAGGGTCGCACCACTGATTGGTAAGGTGCGAAACATTGTAAAATGGGTAAAACAGAGTGTTGTGTTGAGCGATGCTCTTCACAATGCCCAAAGAGTTTTCGGTGTAGAAGAAATAAATATAAAAAAAATGGTCCTTGATGTAAGCACGAGGTGGAACTCATGCTTGTATATGTTGGAAAAATATATAGAAATGGCGGATATAATAAATCCGATAATTCTAAAGACTCAACAGCACCATTGTTGATTACTGCCCAGTAGATGGACATTATCAGGCAATTAGTTGTTTTATTGCGACCGTTGGAGTATGTTACAAGAGAATTGTAAAGAGAAAAATACGTAACCATCTCCAAAAAAATTCTGATGATTAACTGTTGCATAAACCAACTTCACTGGGTCGATCCAATCAGTCAAGAAGTAAATTTGTCAAAGGAAGTCCTTCTCTCAGAATGCCGGAAACAATTTGGGAAAATTGAGCAGTGGTTACCAATTGCTTTCACAACGTCTAGACCCACAATTTAAAAATATCCATTTTAATGATGCTGCAGCTTCTGCAAAAGCGATTACTTGCCTTAAGAAAAAAGTTGCAGCAGAAACTTCTTCCAGCGATTCTGACGAGGCAGATAGAGAGGCGAGCAGTGCGAGCGCGGATAAATATGATTTTTGGCACCACCACAAGGTTCTGGTCCATGGCCAAGGAAAAAAACAAGTCAAAACTAAAACTGATGAGTTTAGTGTCTATTAATCAAATCCGGTACTACCTCTCAACTCGCATCCTCTTTCTTACTGGGAGGATGTTAAAGGAAGTATTCCCAAATTTGTATAAAGAAACTCAGCGATATTTGTCGATAACTGCAACATTAGTGCCTGCATAGAGGTTATTCTCAAAAGCCAGAGCTACAGTGACCAAAGACAGAAATTAACTTCTAGGTAAACGTCTAGAAAAATTACTTTTTTTTAGGTGATTGTGAGGATGAGAACATTTGGACATAAATTTCATGTTTTTATAAATTTTAATTAGTTGTTAAGTTTATTTAGTTTTTTTATGTGTAATTATTTACATAGTTACTATTAAGTTTAATTGTACAATTATTTTGTTTATAAATTAAATATAAATTTCTGTTTAAAATAAAATTTAATATTACAGGCGTTCAGTTGTTTTTATAAAGTTATTTTCTTACATTTTCGTATGTCCTGAATCCAATACTCAGCTAAAAGCTTCTTTATATTTTTTAATGTTTTACCTCATAATAGGTTTAGCTTTTACTAGCAATATAAACAAAAATAAAACACTATAGGGTATTACAGCATTTTATTTTTCCGTTCTACTTGCTTCATTGGCTTCTTTTGCACAACATCTTCAGGATCTAAAAATCCAACAAGGTAAAAAATCAAATTCAGGTACAAAAATATTTAAAATAAACAAAATAATTTTTTTAGTAGCAGATCAAGAAAAATTAACTAACAATTAAAAAATATAAAAAGCAAAGAAAAGAAAATCTTCATATTGATTTATTTACTAGAGAAATCAAGTTGCCAACAATACAACGCTTGCTCTGTGTTCATTTCCAATTTTGTTTTGGATTATTTTTAATAATCACATGTTTTATTCATTACATTAAAAGGAGCGTCGTCCACTTGTGCTTTTAAAGTAGAGACTTTATTTTATTGTCAATATGATTATAATGGAGGGTACAGATAGGGGTGAAACAGTATAATTACAACAAAAATTAGGAATATGTACTAGCAATTATTGATATGAGAATTATGAAAGGTCTTATTCTAAAGGTGTAGTTAAGAAGTTCTTCCAAAGAACACATTTTTTCATTCTATTTTTAAATAAATGATACTATAGTATGGTTTATTTCTTTGATATCACTGATAAAAAATAAATTTAGCAGTTATTATTTTCACTCAGTTTAATCTATGCTAGTATCGATACTTTTGTTTCGATACTAGTATCGGAATGGGTATCGATACCCCTTTCCGATATCAGTAATGATACTGGTATCGATACTTTTGTGGTATCGCAACATCCCTAGGTACATGTTATAAAAGTTAGTTCTTCAGGAGTTGCGAGTCAGCTGAATTTGTTGAGCTTAGATTCGTTTCTGCCATTTTCCTCGGTATAGCAGATTTTCACAGCATTTTGTCGTGTACATGGTGGAATTTGGTTTGTCTTTGGTATGCCGACAAATGCACATCTATGCATCATTTTTTGGTTGCCACCTATTTAGGTGAGTGAAGTGAGTGCATTTGAAAAGTTGGTTGGTGATGGTTGTAGCATTTTAATTTGAGGAATGTATGATCACAGCTTGCTTAAAAAAAAAGTGCTCACTTATTATCCTAGGTTAGGTTAGTGTAGGTAGGTTTGTTTAGATTGGATATCACTGTTAATGTCCCTAAGTTAGGTCCTGTATAGCTGGGACGAAGTAGAATAGGTTTCGTGATTGTGGGGTAAAATTAGCAAAAATTCGTAAAATTGGCACAATAGTAAGTTCTGAAGGGTACAAAAATGTTATGAATTTCTACAAAATGCCCAAGAAAATTCAATTATTTGGCACATCAACTGCTTAATTTTCTGATGTAAGTTGCTTTTATGAGCTTTGTATTTATATATTTAACATTTGTTGCACTTTTATTCAATTAGTTGCATTTCCTACAGTTTCCCTCATCTTCATAACCCTCCCTACTAGCGTGAGTCGTATAATGTATGGGGCTTACGTCAACACGCCTATGCAATTTCAGTTTGCAATTTTTGTTGATTGTCAGATAGAACATTTTCTGGGATATTGTATTCATTTCAAAACAGCCCTCTTCTTCAATTTTACTTAAATCTTTACCAAACTACATTATTTACAGCATGCCACGATGAATATTAATTACTACACTGACAGTAATGATGCTATTGCTGGTACTCTGCTACTACGACTGACATCTATGGGTTACTAAATGCTTACCTGTGATATCTCCTTGAAACCATGCGTCATTGTCATACATTCACGTTAATGGTGTAAACTGGAACTTTATAACTGCAGTCAGTTTTGGAATGAAGCCTCCGCCACCAGTTTTAATCATTTGTATCCATGCAAATAAAAAATATGACATTTAATTGTCATAGAAAACAGCTAAATAGTGTCTACACAAAGCCAAGTTAATAAATAAACTGGTTAGCTCAGGTATTTTGTTGATCTGTATTTAGTGGCATACATTAATTTATTACACTGCTAACCAACATTGGCAGAATGTAGTTTATTGGTTGGTATTATGTATGTTAATCTTTGGTTGGTAAATGAACGTGCAATTGCCTTTCTAAAAGAAAATTTTTTTCTTAAAATAGTGCCCACAAATCAAAAATTATGATGGGCTAAGGTTGTCCCAATGTTGTGTTTCATTTGGCAACCAACAAAAATGAAGTTGGGTGACCCTTTGGGTCAAGTTGGGTAAGCCTGCATGACATTTCGGTGCTGGGCCAATGTAATTTGCCATAGTTGGCCAAATTGTACAACCAAAAGTTGGACCAACATTTGCCCACCTAAAAGTTGCTAATGGGGTAGGTATTCAATTATTATTCAATACATAATGCAAGCAAAATAGTTTCCTACAAGGTGCTGAAAAAAATGTTTACGGGAAGTGCACCCTAACTGCATGTACATCTAACCTAAAAAAACTAGGTTATATCCCTATTATGGTCTATACCATATGTAAATATGTTCATGCCAAAAATGCTATTATTGTTTACTGGATACTGCTGACAGAATTCAGCATAATAGGGCTGTAAAATGTTTGTGTCAGAATCATAGGTGGCTTGTATTTCTGTTTTGTTGAATAAATAATATAAATAGAAGCTTCATCATTACATAGGATAAAATAAAAACAAGTTGAACTTAAAATAGTTGCGACTCCACTTCAAGTAACTTATTTACACATCCAATCAAAATTACAAAACTCTATATACGAATGTCGTACAAATAAAAACAAAATTCTAGCATAAAGCAAATCTAGGAGTTACAGCAAGAAAGGAAAACTGATACAGCCCTACTGAACTGAGTTTTAACCTAACAAATAAAATGTATCCTAGTATTTAGTAATATACACACATTATAAATTATAAAACTTACCTTATCATCTCAACTTTATTTCCTTGCTGTTTTCTTAATATCGTCATAGCAAGTCTTCAGCTGCTTCGAAGTACGTTTGATGTCATTGATGGCATTGAACTGGTGGGCAGGAAATTCNTTATTCTAAAGGTGTAGTTAAGAAGTTCTTCCAAAGAACACATTTTTTCATTCTATTTTTAAATAAATGATACTATCGTATGGTTTATTTCTTTGATATCACTGATAAAAAATAAATTTAGCAGTTACTATTTTCACTCAGTTTAATCTATGCTAGTATCGATACTTTTGTTTCGATACTAGTATTGGAATGGGTATCGATACCCCTTTCCGATATCAGTAATGATACTGGTATCGATACTTTTGTGGTATCGCAACATCCCTAGGTACATGTTATACAAGTTAGTTCTTCAGGAGTTGCGAGTCAGCTGAATTTATTGAGCTTAGATTCGTTTCTGCCATTTTCCTCTGTATAGCAGATTTTCACAGCATTTTGTCGTGTACATGGTGGAATTTGGTTTGTCTTTGGTATGCCGACAAATGCACATCTATGCATCATTTTTTGGTTGCCACCTATTTAGGTGAGTGAAGTGAGTGCATTTGAAAAGTTGGTTGGTGATGGTTGTAGCATTTTAATTTGAGGAATGTATGATCACAGCTTGCTTAAAAAAAAAGTGCTCACTTATTATCCTAGGTTAGGTTAGTGTAGGTAGGTTTGTTTAGATTGGATATCACTGTTAATGTCCCTAAGTTAGGTCCTGTATAGCTGGGACGAAGTAGAATAGGTTTCGTGATTGTGGGGTAAAATTAGCAAAAATTCGTAAAATTGGCACAATAGTAAGTTCTGAAGGGTACAAAAATGTTATGAATTTCTACAAAATGCCCAAGAAAATTCAATTATTTGGCACATCAACTGCTTAATTTTCTGATGTAAGTTGCTTTTATGAGCTTTGTATTTATATATTTAACATTTGTTGCACTTTTATTCAATTAGTTGCATTTCCTACAATTTCCCTCATCTTCATAACTCTCCCTACTAGCGTGAGTCGTATAATGTATGGGGTTTACATCAACACGCCTATGCAATTTCAGTTTGCAATTTTTGTTAGTGTCAGATAGAACATTTTCTGGGATATTGCATTCATTTCAAAACAGCCCTCTTCTTCAATTTTACTTAAATATTTACGAAACTTCATTATTTACAGCATGCCAGGATGAATATTAATTACTACACTGACAATAATGGTGCTGTTGCTGGTACTCTGCCTACGACTGACATCTATGGGTTACTAAATGCTTACCTGTGATATCTCCTTGAAACCATGCGTCATTGTCATACATACAAGTTAATGGTGTAAACTGGAACTTTATAACTGCAGTCAGTTTTGGAATGAAACCTCCGCCACCAGTTTTAATCATTTGTATCCATGCAAATAAAAAATATGACATTTAATTGTCATAGAAAACAGCTAAATAGTGTCTACACAAGGCCAAGTTAATAAATAAACTGGTTAGCTCAGGTATTTTGTTGATCTGTATTTAGTGGCATACATTAATTTATTACACTGCTAACCAACATTGGCAGAATGTAGTTTATTGGTTGGTATTATGTAAGTTAATCTTTGGTTGGTAAATGAACGTGCAATTGCCTTTCTAAAAGAAAATTTTTTTCTTAAAATAGTGCCCACAAATCAAAAATTATGATGGGCTAAGGTTGTCCCAATGTTGTGTTTCATTTGGCAACCAACAAAAATGAAGTTGGGTGACCCTTTGGGTCAAGTTGGGTAAGCCTGCATGACATTTCGGTGCTGGGCCAATGTAATTTGCCATAGTTGGCCAAATTGTACAACCAAAAGTTGGACCAACATTTGCCCACCTAAAAGTTGCTAATGGGGCAGGTATTCAATTATTATTCAATACATAATGCAAGCAAAATAGTTTCCTACAAGGTGCTGAAAAAAATGTTTATGGGAAGTGCACCCTAACTGCATGTACATCTAACCTAAAAAAACTAGGTTATATCCCTATTATAGTCTATGTAAATATGTTCATGACAAAAATGCTATTATTGTTTACTGGATACTGCTGACAGAATTCAGCATAATAGGGCTGTAAAATGTTTGTGTCAGAATCATAGGTGGCTTGTATTTCTGTTTTGTTGAATAAATAATATAAATAGAAGCTTCATCATTACATAGGATAAAATAAAAACAAGTTGAACTTAAAATAGTTGTGACTCCACTTCAAGTAACTTATTTACACATCCAATCAAAATTACAAAACTCTATATACGAATGTCGTACAAATAAAAACAAAATTCTAGCATAAAGCAAATCTAGGAGTTACAGCAAGAAAGGAAAACTGATACAGCCCTGCTGAACTGGGTTTTAACCTAACAAATAAAATGTATCCTAGTATTTAGTAATATACACACATTATAAATTATAAAATTTACCTTATCATCTCAACTTTATTTCCTTGCTGTTTTCTTAATATTGTCATAGCAAGTCTTCAGCTGCTTCGAAGTACGTTTGATGTCATTGATGGCATTGAACTGGTGGGCAGGAAATTCCCATGCCTTTTCTTTATCTTTTAAAAAAACGGCATCTGTGCATTTATTTTCGATAACTGAAATTTTCTCTTCAACGAGATTAACAAGCAAATGCTTTTCCTTCTCGGAAAAATTAATTTTTCTCTGTTCCATGGTTTCAATACAAATAAAAAACACCACCAACAACTACACGTTTATACAATGCAACCAAGTCACCTATTCAAAATACTCACCCAAAATAAAATAACCCTCTTCCGAACTATGACACCACACATTTCTAGCCAATCAGAAGTGACCGGCAATTTTCTCACTGACGTTGCCGTTTTGTGCATGCCTATGAACGAGAGATCACATGATCATTTTTGAACTAGGATCGGTTGATCCTGGATCAGAGGCCATGATGGTGCAACCGGGCATAAGTGAGCGGTCACAGCCTCAGCTTGGGGGTCATCCATAAATTAAGTGAGGCGTTTAGAGGGGGGAGGGGGTCGAGCCAAATCTCACCCAATCTCACGTGGGGGAGAGGGGGGGTCTCGACAAATATCACGTAATTTTTTTTTCCCCCAAGGGACAGTCTAAAATTGCGAGAAAAGTTGGTTAAATTAAGTAAAACATGTTTCTCCACTAAAATATGGCTAAATCCTAATACACAATGATAATTATCGCGGTTATGCGAATGCCATATAGTAGCACAGAAGTACCTGGATTGTTAAGCCGCCACCGGCCAGCCAAACGCTCGACTCGGCATGCGATACGTTACGATACGATATATCGATACAAAATATTTTTTTGGGAATCCCTAGAGCATACGAGCCGAGTGGCAGCGCGCGCGGACAGGCCCCGACCTGCTGTATTTACGTCCGTAAGTGTTTGTTAGTCGACGGCTCAGTCAACGCTGTCACTCATTCAAAATGAGTTTATACCATAGTTATTACAATGCATACGTTAAAAGACACGTCTACAAGACGAAGAAGTGCTGCCAGGAAGAAGCGACAAAGTTATGGAACGCAGCGAAACAGAGGTTCCCGGAAAAGGAAGGTTTAGTGCTACACGTTCAGCAGGAGATCGAACAACTCCTCAGAGAAGCGGCGGAGAGAAAGGCCCGGACTACTCTGACATTCCTTACTAAGGTAGGCTAAACACCTTCTTTTCTATTTTATACACAAGACAATGTGAAAAAAATGTATTGTTTTATTTATCACGAATTCAATGAAGAGCGCTATTAGTTTTTTTAACGATATATTTGCCTCACACAAAATTATTAAAACAAACTACAGTATAATCCCGATAATTCGTATTATCAAGGGACTGAATGTTAAATGTGAATTATCGAGATATTCAAATTAGCGGGTTTACCAATAATCGGGAGCAAAAAAAGAAAAAAATACATATAATAACGAGATAATGCAAATTTGCATTAATATGTAATGCTAAACACATGGCTACATATGTATACATATGTAGTGTATATATAAATCAATAATTACAGCAATAAAAAACACATTATAAATTTACGTTAAAAAAAATCTGTAATTTTCTTTTGGTGCAAGCCTTGCAGACGGGTATTGTCGATGGCTTTGTCAAGCATGTTCAAAGCAGAAAATACTTCATCGCCAACGTCTCATTTCGCTAAGAAATGGCGCACGTTGTTGATGTATTGTTTAGCCACTTTAGGTGTAATTGTCGACACATCATCTTCGTCATCACCTTCACCATCAATGTCCTGAGATGGAGTCAAAATTTCGTCATCAGTTAGAATCCCCGCTACCGCTAGGCCATCGTCAAAATGGACGAAATCTTCAAATGTTATAGAATTTTCTTCATTTTGAGGAAGACGATTCCAATTCACAGGGAATTCTAAGTCTTGTTCAGTAACTGCTGATGAAAGTTCCACCTTCGTGAATCCACAAGCACGAAAACAGTTTTTTATTGTGCTTTCGCTAACACTTTGACACGCCTTGTGAGCAATGTTCATGGCTGAAAATAAGGTGATTTTATGATCCTTCCCATCCTCGATGCTGTCAAGGAGTTGCATCACTACTTCCTTGCAGTAAAAGGTTTTGAACGTTTTAATTATGCCCTGGTCTAGAGGCTGCAGCTTAGAAGTAGTGTTGGCAGGCAAAAACACAACATTAACATGACTGAGCGGTGGGGTATTGTTATGGGTCGTACAATTATCCATGAAATGTAGAATTTTTTGCTGCCTTTTCTCCATATCAGCATTCACTGATCGTATCCATTCCTTGAATAATTCACCCGTTATCCACTCTTTTTTGTTTGCACGATAGGTCATCGGAAAAGTTTTTATGTTTTTAAAACATCTTGGCTTGGCTGATTTGCCGATCATGGGCGGTCTTAATTTCTCAGATCCATCCATTTTGGCGGCCAACAATATGGTTACACGTTCTTCATTTTTTTTTCTGCCATGACACTTTTCTTCCTTAAAACACATTGATCGGTCGGGGAAATACTTATAAAATAACCCCGTCTCATCGGCATTAAAAATGTTGTTGGGCTTGTAAGAATCGATTATTTCTCCCAATTCGTCTTTCCACTCAGAACAAACGTCGGCCGATACACTCGCACTTTCCCCACCAAGCTTCTTCAATTTTATGCTGTGCCTTTTTCTAAACCTATCAAACCAACCTTCACTCGCACGAAAGTCTTTAATTCCCATTTTTTCTGCGAAAACTTTTACTTTTTCTCTTAAAATGTTTCCTCCAACTGGTACATTCGAATTCCGTGCTTGCGCAAACCACTTTTTTAAATTCTCTTTTAGTAGTGGATACTCACCAGTCTTAAAGCGCTTTACTTTGCTGTCCGATGTCTGGGAGGCGATTTTGTCCTCTTTCTTCAGAATTGATGTTATTGTGGAAGGAGGAACGTTATAACGTTTGGACACGTCAATTTGTTTACCACCACCGGCCACGGCGTTAATGATTTCTTTTTTTTCTCTAATGGAAAGACACGTATTAACTCTTTTCGGAGGCATGGCTAAGACCGAACTGACTAACTTTTCACTCGCTCTGCTCCTTCCTACCCTCTCATAACCCTAGACCGGACACCAAGGCGCTTCTTAGTTCTGGGAATCACAGACACATCGCCTCACAGCCTACTCGGCGTCATTACCTGCCCTTCAAACCCTCCTACGTCCCTCAGTACCCATCCGGTATTTTTTACTCTGCCCGAATTGCATCAATCTAGAGCTGGTGTACAGTCTAGGGATAAAAACATTACGAGTTAACGAGATTTTTATGTTGGAAATAATAATTATTAGACGTTTTAATTGAGCTCGAGCACCGAAATAAATGCGTATTATCAAGGGGACCGGAATGCATTGTTTTTTTTACGAATTAAAGGGATTTTCTCAAGGGACCGGCAAATTTGTACGAATTAGCGGGATATACGAATAATCGGGATGCGAAATATCGGGATTTCACTGTATCTTCTTAATTTGTCAGTCTCATGTCTTCATCGTGATGTTTTGATTCCAGGGAAACACTAAGACCTCCAACGGTGCTTCGGCTGAGGCGAGCGCTCAGAGTGCTCAAAACGTGGAGTGTGCAGGTCAGGCTGGGACGAGCGCTCAGAATGTTCAAAACGCTGAATCCGCGAATCAGGATGGGACTACTGACCAGCAGCCAAGGGGTCAAGATGTTGACGACGATCCTCAACCGGCGGGTTAGTATTCGCCTCCCTTCGTATGCGCGATGTTTTCTTCCTTTTTTCTCTGTTTAAATCAAAATGTTCTTCGCTCCACAGGTGCTTCGAAACGCAAAACTCAGCCTCTCGTGATCAGCGACGATGAGTATGAAATCACGTCAAACTCCTCACCATCCGCTGTGCGTCCCACTCCGGCACAAGACATTATGAAGGGAACGATTGCTAAACTGCGTGTGGAGCTGGATTTGACGGAAAGGCGTAAAGGGTCTCTCATAGCTGACGGCACTGAACACGAGAAAGCACGTAACTTGCGGCAGGGAATCGATGATTGTGAAAAGAAGCTGAAGCTTAAAGAAAAACAGAGAGTGTACGCTATGAAGCACAGGGAAAATAAACGGCAAAAAATAATTGAATTGTGTTCTAAGAATCCCGATGCGGCGAAGTCGTTGACGCCTCGTGCTGGCCCTGGACGTCCCCGTTTAGAAAAGGAGCAGCCTGAATTACTGAAAGCAATAGTTGATTTAGCTATGTTTGGTGCATCTGCTGAGGAGCGGCGTCGCTGTGAGATAGTTCGCACTGTCCATACGCTTTCAGAGCTCACTAATAAACTAATTGAGCTGGGGTTCAATGTCTCCCGAAGTGCTACTTATATTCGACTGCTGCCTAGACGGGCAGATACGCGTGAGGCTAAGCGCCACGTAGTGACTGTTCCGGTGAAGCTGAGCCGTCCTGAAGCTGACCATCACAAAGCACACCAAGACCAATACTTTTGTGTGACCTCCATAAGGTCTCTGGAGACAGTAGCCTCAGTACTTGGCCCTCACTCCGTGACTTTTTTATCTCAGGATGATAAAGCCCGTGTTCCCATAGGACTCACAGCGGCAAACAAGCAGGCGCCCTTGCTAATGCACGTTGAATACAAAGTGTCACTGCCAGATCACGACTTTGTGATTGCTTCAAGGCATAAATTGATTCCGAGCGTGTATGCTCTTTGTGAAGTGAAGCCCAATGAGATGGGTCGGCCAGAAGCCGTCTCATACAGTGGACCAACTTATATAGCAATCCGAAGTGGCAAGCACTCTTCGTCAACTGCAACTAGTCACGCTCAAGATTTGGACACTGTTATAACCCTTGATACTTTTTACAACTTTATGAAAAACGGCGACGGCGAAGTTAAGCCTGTCCTTATCATTTCGAGTGATGGCGGTCCCGACGAGAACCCACGATATCGCAAAGTGATCGCACACGCTATAGAGCATTTCAAAAAATATGATCTGGATGCAATATTCATTGTGACTAATGCCCCTGGCAGAAGTGCTTTCAACAGAGTAGAGAGGCGCATGGCTCCACTCAGTCGAGAGCTAACGGGTGTTGTTCTTCCCCATGACTCTTTTGGGACACATCTTGACTCCAGCGGCAGAACAGTAGACGTTAGTCTGGAAAAGGATAATTTCAAAAAGGCAGGGGAAATTTTGGCTGAAATATGGTCTGCAGTGTGCATTGACGGACACGAAGTCGTTGCTAAATACATAGACTCGAATAATGACACTTCCAGCGTCCCAGACCTTCCAGCCGAAGAATGGTACACCGAGCATGTTAGAGAGAGCCAATATTTACTTCAGGTACGCGGCAATTTGTTCACATTTAATAATGTATTGTTTTCTTTTCGTATGAATTTTCACAGTAGTTTACCTTATATTTTGACCACGATTTCATGCGTGCTTTTTTATATTTTTCTGAAATTTTTTAACGAGCGTGAGCACTTACGAATGTATTTTCATTTAGAGTTTAAAATAATGAATTGCTTTTAATTATTGTTTCAGGTTGTGAAATGCGATGATCGGGACTGCTGTAGCCCACGCCGGAGTGCTCTACATATGATTCTTCAAGACCGTTTTCTGCCACCTCCATACCCTATCAATCAGGTTGATGGGCATCCGACGGTCCCGGACCCTGAAGAGCATGACGGAAAGTCGTTCGCTCCCTTCTTGATTCGCCACTGCCTACCGATTCAACCTTTGCACGCCTTCATCAGCATGCCCTACGACCTCTATTGCCCAAGTGTACGTGGTGATCTAGAAAAGAGATGCTGCAGTACGTGCGGTATTTACTTTTCATCCATCATAAGAGCTGCAGAGCATCGGCGTGCAGTCCACAGTGCACTAGCTGCAACAGCGCGCAAAGTACGACCCTCAAGAATTGTCACACGTCGAGCTACTGAGCTTCTATGTGCAAGCGACAACGGTTTAGAGTGGCTAAATCAGAGAGAGGTTGAAGGAGCAGATGATTTTATTGAAAACCACATAGACATGTTGGTTCCAATAGTAACTCTTGAGACCGCACATGAGTCCCCGTGGACAGAATTAGAATAAATATTCTTTAACAAATTCATGTAGTTTCTACTTAAGTATTGTATTGTTTGATTTTATCACTGTGATTCTAAACTACATAATTATAAATCTGTAATACTAGTCTTAACTAGTCTTAAATAAAAATAATTAAACAAATTATGTTTTTTTTTAATAAATCAATCACGGATTAACGTATTTACACAAAAAATACGAATTTTGAAAAATCTCACGTGAGATTAGAGGGGGGAGGGGGTCGAGAAAAATCTCACGACATCTCACCAAGGGGGGAGGGGGGTCGAAAAATCATCAAAATCGCCTCACGTAATTTATGGACGCTCCCTTGCTGCTGGGGTGTGTAGGCCGTGCCTGCATAACATTTCTTTATAAACGTCTTTGTCATGTGCCACAGACTACTATCTGAGGTGCATAAATGGGATAATTTATTATTCCAAATTTCAGTTTGCCAGATTCTAATATCAGTATCAATTCGCGCTCTAAGTTTGTTAATCTGGGCTTTAACTAACCTGGTTCAAACCCAGGAATAGCGCCTGTGTAGCTTATTTTTGTGCGAGATCAACTCCCTGATATGTTCAGGCAGTGTATCTGCGCAAGTCCACTGGTTTTTTCCCAGAACATAACTATCAATTCCTGTCTGAATTATCTCTGTGACATGTATAACAGCAGAGTCTAAATTCTTCGGGAGCTGGCAGATTTATTGCCTCGTCCTGGTATTCCCTCAAGCCACGCCAGTTCTCATTCTTATAATCTTTAATTTTGCGAATTGGCATGTTGTCAGTTTCGACTTCGTTAAACAACATGCGGACAGGATAATGGTCCATAGCCAATTCGTGGAGCACTTCTAGTTCTAAGGTCATGCCTTCATCTGGGCATGTTTTGGTTGTTCTCCCTTCGGATGTGTCTGAATAGGATTTTTGTTCTCGTTGGCGCTTCATTGATGCAGATTCTGATTCTATGTTCAGTGTTTAATTTTGCTGTGCTTCCTCAAAGCACAACTTCACACACTCAAAGCACCCAATAATTGATCGGCTATCGCAATTGAACCCTGTATGGTCCACCAGCTGACCGTTCCCCTCTGGGACTGGTTAACTAGGGGCCAGGCTAGGCGCTGCGCATGGCTCCACACTCAACCCTTTCCCACGACGATGACGGCCACGCTGAGGGGCCTAGCCCGAGTGTTGATAAATGGCAGCAGCAGCTCACATACGAGCAGTAGCCTTGGTGTAGGAAGGTCGCTCCGCGCACGTNGATCGGCTATCGCAATTGAACCCTGTATGGTCCACCAGCTGACCGTTCCCCTCTGGGACTGGTTAACTAGGGGCCAGGCTAGGCGCTGCGCATGGCTCCACACACAACCCTTTCCCACGACGATGACGGCCACGCTGAGGGGCCTAGCCCGAGTGTTGATAAATGGCAGCAGCAGCTCACATACGAGCAGTAGCCTTGGTGTAGGAAGGTCGCTCCGCGCACGCACGCAGCTATTGTTTTACAGGAAAGGTTTTTTGCAAGGAAACTGCTGTTTTTACAGTACTGCGGTGCTACGCAAGTTACTTTCTGTGCACCACTGCTGTGTGAAGTAATTGTTTTGTTAGAACAGGAGCTGCGAGTCCGGCAACACCAGGCCTTAGTTCTCTTATAGTGCTCAGGGAAAAGGTAAACCCCTAAGCCAGGGACCAATTTAATTGTGAACCAAGGAGCTGGTCTCTCCTAGTTTGTTTTCCGGTAGAGGGAACCTGACAGAGAAGCCAGTTTGTGGAGGTTCGTTATTTTTATTTTAGGTTATTTTAGGATATTTTCCCTTGTAGAATAGAATCCCTGTTAGGTGTTGGCCCCCTTCGGGGAAAGCCCCCTCCGCCATGGCTGACTCCAAGCAGCCAGCCAAGATCACTGAAGAACCAAGCAAGAAGAGGAAAGTCGCAGACAAGCCGCCCCTCCCCCCTACACAGCCCGCCCAGTGCGAGGATATGAAACAGGAGCCCTCTATCTCACATAATAATGCACAGTTGGCCCAGCCTTCCATGCCGAAAAGGCCCGACCTCCGACCAATCACAGTGTACCACACACAGGGATGCACCTATGCCACTGTGTGCAAGTTGTTTCGCGAACACTTGAAAGAGCCTACTGTCAACTGGGTTGTACCACAAGGGGTATAATACCTGCCAGCCCAACATTGACTCAAAGTGGGGTTCAGTGTGCTGACTCCGCACAATGAACTTTCCCTAAAGGTCGCCTTAAAGGGCCCCAATAAGTCTCTTCCAGCAGAGCCAGTGTCCATATCCTCGAAGCTCTCACTTAAGGACAGGCAGCCCCTCCACATGTTCATTGTGGAACTGCCACACAAGGACCCCTCAGGATCAATTTTCCAGCTGCGCGGACTCTGCGGCCTTGTAATTAAGGTCGAAGAGTACCAGTGCCTCGAAGACCCCGCCCAGTGCAACAACTGCCAGCGGTTTGGGCATTCTAGTAAAGTTTGCCGTGCCCCTGCTCACTGCCGCCTCTGTGAAAAAGGCCATGCCTCAGTGAACTGTAGTTCAGCTGCCATGGACAAGTCACTTCGCACCTGCACCTGCTGTGGAGGCAACCGCACCACCAATTATAAGGCCTGCGTGGCGTTTTCATCCTGCTGAAGAGCGCAGAAAGCACCAGCAACAAAGCAAATGCAACCCAACCAGCCTGCGCGAACTACGTCGCCCCCTGGGTGTAGTCTCCTTCTCCTCCTGAAGGCTGGACTGTTGTCCAGGGAAAATCAAATTGATCGCAGTTTCAGAATTGTATGCTGCAATACGCACAAAACAGGCCGATATGCCACTAGTTAATACATATGGAGCTCTGGTTTACTAGGCATAGCCTTTGGAGAGGTGGAATACCCTCCCTTAATGAACTTTTTTTTTTGCTAGTCTATATGATAGTCATTCCAAAGATAACTTACTGGCTTCATTTATTTATTGTTACAGTGCATTTTGATATTCCATTTCTATTAATCTTAGTTCTATTTGTAATTTTATTAACTTTTGCTTGTTGTGGCTTTTTGCATTACTGTGTAAATTTTGTTTTATTATTTATTTATTTATTTTTATTTCCATTTATTAATTTGGGAGTTTTTCTCATGGTTTGCTTGGGAATTTTCTTTTGGTTATTTAGGGGAGTACCCCTTGTAAAAAACCCCTGTTGAACTGTCTTCACTGTTGCAGGTCATCCTTCTTCGGCTTCTTCGCTGGAGTTGATGGATGTTGGAGGCGATGGTGGTAATTTTCCCTGAAGTAAGTCGTGGAGAATGGAGGTCTTCGAAGTCGTGGTATGTGGGTTGTGAGTGATTGGATGAGTGGATTTGGGTATTCTGCAAGTTTATTGGTGGTGGATTAGGTTGTGTGTCTTCGTTTCTTGTAGTAGGGTTTTTCTGTGTGTGATGGGGGTGAGCTGGTGGTGGTTCGGTGAGATTCATAAAAGGTGGTTAGCTGCTGCTGTAGTGATCCAAATGGGAGCTATATATGTGAGAAGTGGAATGATTGCAATTTTTACTACGGTTGTTCTAGTGTGGAAGTATGTGGCTTGAGGGTGATAGAATTGGCGTGAGTTTCCTGATAACTCCTCGTGCTTTGCCGGCTATTTCTTTGATGTGTTGGATGAAGTGGAGGTGTGTGTCGATGAGCACACCCAGGTACTTTGCTCGGTTGTCCCAGTTGATGAGGTTTCCGTGCAATTGTAATCGTGGTGGAGGGGTGTCGGCTATGCGTCTGGTGAGGAAGGCTGCTATTGTCTTGTCTACGTTTAGTGATATGCCAAAGTTTGTGAAGAAGTTGTTTGTTAATCTTTATGATATGATTTCATGATGTGTGTCTGCTGTAATGATGGCTGTGTCATCTGCATATTGTGTGATTACTGTGTTTGGGGCTGTTTTGATGTGACGGATGAACATGGCAAAGAGGAGTGGACTTGCGGGACACCAGCTTCTGCAGAGTGAGATTGAGAGAGGCGAGTGAGTATTCTTACTTGGAATGTTCTGTGACATAGGTATAAGTGGATGAGTCTTATGAGGTGATGCAAAATGTTTGTGGCAGAGAGATTATTGATTAGTAGTGTATGGTGAACAGAATCAAAGACTTTAGCAAGATCTAGAAGTAGAAGTCCTGCACGCTGCTTTTTTGAGAAGGCTTTATGTGAGTAGTGGGTGATGCAGGCAATGGCGTGTGTAGTGGAGTGATTTTTTCTGAATCCAAATAGGAAATGAGGTAGGAGTGAGTCTGTCTGTACAGTGGAGAGAATTCTCTGTAGGATGATTTTTTCGAAGACTTTTGAGAGTGCTGCGAGTAGGGCTATTGGCATGTAGGATTTGGGTGATGAATGGTCTTTTCCTGACTTTGGAATACGGATGATTATGGCTTTTTTCCAGTCTGTGGGGAAGTGTGTAAGAGTGATGGCGGCATTACAGATGCGTGTGAGACAGAGTATTGCAGTTGGAGGAAGGTGTATGATGATGGCATTTGGTCAGGACCTGGTGCTACTTAAGGTTTGAGTGTTTTGGTGATAATGTATGACAGTTCTCCTGGAGTGACAAGTGGGGTGTCTGGTGAGTGATCCAGGGGTGGGAGAGTGGTTTCATAAGTGGTGTCTTCATCTTCTGATGCTTTACTGAGTTTGTTTGGGAGATTTGGTGATTTAAGGGTATTTTCAAAGTAGTCTGCCAGTATTTCTGCTTTGTCTTCTGTTTTTTCTGTGATTGTATTTTCTGTTTTTAGTGGTGGGATGATGGATGGTTTGGCTTTTAATTTGTTATGTAGCGCCATATTGATCCTCCCTGGATGCTGAGTGATTTCATCTTGCGTATGTTTTCTTCAATGAGCCAGTCTGTGTAAGCTTTTTTGGTGCGGGTTTTGAGATGAGTGTAGGCTTGGAGAAGTAGTGGGGATCGTGTGCCTTGCCATTTTCGTCGGAAGTGATTTCTGATTTATTGCAGTTCTATGATATGTGATGGGAAACATGGAGTGGGTCTTGTGGATTTGAAGGTGTGGATAGCTTCTTCTGCCGCTTTGTGGATGATTTCGGTTAAGTGTTTGACATGGTGGTAGATGTTTTCTTTGGTGTTTATATCTGGATTTGGGTTTATGTGTGTTTATATGATGTTCTGGAATTTTGTTCAGTTAGCCTTTTTAAAATTGAATTTTTGGGGGGATGATGGTGGTGAGGTGGTGTAAGCCAGTGACAGGGAAATGGTCTGAGGTGCTGGTATAGAGGACAGTGATGTTGTTTATTGTTATGTCTGGCATGGTGATGAAAAAGTCTATAATTGATTTATTGATTGATTGTGGTTGTTTTGATAAGTTTCACATGTGAATGTGGTGGGTGCTTGAATCTTGAGTGGTTTATTTCTTATGTAATTTGTAAGTTGGATGCCATATCTGTTGTTGTTTGTGTTGTTCCAAAGTCTGTGTACTGCATTGAAGTCTCCTGTCCAGGGTGCGGAGTGCTTCTATATCTGCTATTGGAATAATGCGGCCTCGTCTCATGTATACTGCAGATATTGTGATGGAAGCTATTTGTGTCAGTGATTTGGATGGAGATGACTTCTAGTTCGTCATAGTATTGTTGTGGACGGGTGTGATGGGGAAGGCCATGTTTTATTAGGTGTGCTACCCCTCCACCTGTGGTGTGTGTTCTGTCTCTTCACCCCTAATCTTATGAACTAAATATCCCTATATTTAGTTCATAAGATTAGGGGTGAGCCATGTTTCAACTATTGCTAGAATATGTGGTTGGTGTTGTATGATGATGTTTGTGAGATCATCCATTTTGCCAGAGTGTGATCAATGTCTAGACTCATAAAATTAAGACTGTGCAGACTGCTGCAATGATTATTTCTATTTTCTCTGCAGGTGTGGTGACTTGTTTTAGTTTGTGGGCTGTTTGGTAAACGAGTGGAAGGAATGCTTTCTAGTATACCAGTCAGTGGTATTTATGGAGAGGTTTGTGGCGCTTGTGCTTGTGGTTTGATGTGTTAAGTGCTTTTGTATGTCTGGTTTTGAACCTGGGAGTGCTGGGGGATTTGTTGTTGTGTGTGTTGAGATGGAGGTTTTTTTTGTATAAATGTTTTTTGAGGGGACCTTTGTGGGGTGTGAGTTTTGATGAGGTGGTTTCCATGGTGTCTGGTTCATAATTACTGACATTGCGGATATAAGGGTGGGGGTAGAGCTTAATTTGATCATAAAACGTATTGATTTGTTTAATTAATTTTTCGTTTATATACTGCACTTTTAGTGTTGAATGGAGATCGCAGTTTCTCGTACATCTAGTGGCTTCGCTAATTATTCTTAGATATTTATTATGAATGATTTGCAAGTGATTTATTAGTGCTTTAGCTGTGTTTCCCACTTTTCATTCCTTACATGAGGGCTGAGCGGACGATTGAATTGTATATTAATAGTTTAAATCTTTTATATAACTTGTTGCATTTAAACAGGTAAATAATTTATTTAGTTTTGCAAGTTGCTTAGTGTGTTTAATGTGAATGTTCCAGTGCAGTTTGTTATCTATTATTAACCCTAGATATTTGGCGCAGTTAGAGAAAGGGATTTCTGTGAAGTTTCTGTCTCCTGCTGAAAGAGGTTCGCCACAATTTGCACATTTGAGAGGGATGCTGGAATCTATGTTTCTTGGGCAGAATTAGCTGTGATGGTTTCCAGTGCATTCGACACATTTTTCTTGCTGCTCACAGCAGCTGATGTGTGGCCAAATTCTTGACACTTGTAGCATTGCAGAGGCTTTTTTTCCACGAGGTATGGCTCCGTTGTTACTCTTATTCCTGCGATGTTTGTCAGGTTGATTAATTTTTCCCTTTGATATATAGGGGCTTCAATGATGTAGAGAGAGTGGCATGGGCCTCATTTTTTGTGTTTCAGTTTTCTTCTTAATTTTCTTTATGCACTTACGGGTATAAGGCCCCACGCAACCGGAAAATGAAAGAAAAAACTATGAACAATATGGAAAAGAAATGACTGTGGGAAAAAACAAGAACTGAAATGGTAATGTAAAGTATTCATGTGTTCTACGGGTATATGGCCCTACACAACCATAGGTGTAAACGTTTTAGAATAGCGGAAAAGAATCCGTATCAAAGTGTGTAAAAACAAACAAAAGAGAATATGTGTAAGTGTAATTTGTGGGTATTTGACCCCACACAATTAATATGTAATATGTTGGAAAGTAAAAAACCACATCACCACTGTAAATGAGAGTGCAATATAAAGGGAAGAGAAAAAATTAACATGAGGGAGTCGGTAGTAAGGACAATTTGGAAAAAGAAATAAACCAAAGTACCGTGAATTGGCAACAAACTTATATCGGAAAAAAAGATTATCCTATGATAAACTTAACTTGCATACTATTCTGATTATTAAAATAATAAGGTAATAGTCCTGAGACATGAAATCACGAAACACACGACCGAAAACGCCACGAATACAAGTTTAAAAGGAGGTAAAGTCACTAAAGAAATTTAAGAAAATAAGCAGTATACTCCGTGACTGGCGGATATTCTTAGATCGGTCCGGGACCAAAGTCTCCACGTTTAACAAAACCAAAGCGCACTTGCACATGATGCAGCAGGGAGTTCGCCTTGAGACGCCGTAGAAGAGGGACGTATGCACAGGAGCAGCAGCAGCAGCAGCCCCAACAAGAATTTGAAGGAGCCAAGGAAGCCGAATCGGAGACCTGCCCGAGTGCCTGGATCTGGAAAGTTTGCTTGCAAGCCCAGACGCGCAGTCAGCTTCATATAATATAGTATTGGTTTGTATATCCAGGCTGCGGATAGAGCTGTAGAAGCTCCTCCGGCCTAGCCCCATCTCCGGTAAGGGGGAAGTTGGTCAGCTATCCGCAGTTTAAGTGATTAGGTGTGCAGCAGCCCACAAGAAAGGAAGCTACCCTCCTGCCAGCACCTATCGCAAGCAGGGCCAACAACTCAGTTTTTTTTTAAAGATATGGATAAGATAGCATTAAGCATTCCGGACCTGTCAGCAATCGTGGGGACACTTATATTTAATGGAAGGGAGCAAAGACAGGAGAAAGTGTCCAGTGCAAATAAAGCACACAAACCTGTCACTGACGAACACAGACAAGACTTCACAACCCCAACATCTTTACCCAAGCGCAAGGCATGCGGGTGGTCAACAAGGAGCAACCCAACGACCCCACGCAGCAGGGAATGAGCAGCCGACAAACCAGTATGCAAGGGAAGCGCGCCACCAGTAGGCCGACTTTGACCAGCCGCTGGCAGGTTCGCGCGCCACCTCTACAAAAGCCGGAGCGCAATGTCCTACACGCCAGTGATGGCCCAGCGGCCGACCAGTGAGGACCGGGAGGCTATGCTTTGCGTGCCATGCCTGCCAGTGCCCAGACTCGCCGCCTGCCTACTGACACCGGAGACCCCAACAACGACGGAGAGAGGAGACTGCACGCTACCACTTTCAGTTCACGCTTCGGGAGGCCTGCTTGCAACACCGTTGACGCCTCTGAGATTGGAAACAGGCCCTACCACCAGTGAGCAACAGGGGGATGGGAGTAACCCTGAATCAGGCCGGGGCTCTCTTCCCTCTGCCACCCTAAAACAGACCAGACAGACTGCAAATAAGGGCGGGTCTTTTAAAGGCGCTGCCAAACATGCCAAGACCTCAACATCTAATTCACAGACAAGCGCCCCACACCAGTCACAACCCAGTACAAGTGGCTCCAAGCCAAATAAGCCGAGGCAGGTCACGATACACGTGTTTTCCGTACATGCCTCCCTCCTCCACTCCATCTTTACCGAGGCTGGGATTGTTGAACTCCAGTACGAGCTACGACCACACCCAGGAGCATCGGGCCAGTTTGTGGTCATCCTGACAGACATACAGGTGTTCCGGAGGGCACAGGCTGCGTTTCGAAAGTCCAAGATCGGGTTCGCCCAGTTCACTCACCAGGAGAGGCATCCGTTGCGAGTGGTCCTGGGCGGACATCTGGCCAGTGAAGACGCAGCCCTCATCCAACAACAGATGGCGCAGCACATGAAGGTAACCTCCGTGCATCAAATGACCAGCCGGCGCACGAAACAGCAGCTGGGCCTCTACACTGAGGCGACAAAAGTCATGGAATACTTCCTAATATCATGTCCCACCTCCTTTTGCCCGGCGAAGTGCAGCAACTCGACGTGGCATGGACTCAACAAGTCGTTGGAAGTCCCTGGCAGAAATATCGAGCCATGCTGCCTCTATAGGCGTCCATAATTGCGAAAGTGTTGCCGGTGCAGGATTCTGTGCACGAACTGACTTCTCGATGATGTCCCATAAATGTTCGATGGGATTCATGTTGGACGATCATGGTGGCCAAATCATTCGCTCGAATTGTCCAGAATGTTCTTCAAACCAATCACGAACAGTTGTGGCCTGGTGACATGGCGCGTTGTCATCCATAAAAAGTCCATCATTGTTTGGGTACATGAAGTCCATGAAAGTGGTCTCCAAGTAGCTGAACATAACCCTTTCCAGTCAATGATCGGTTCAGTTGGACCAGAGGACTCAGTCCATTCTATGTAAAAACAGCCCACACCATTATGGAGCCACCATCATCTTGCACAGTTCCTTGTTGACAACTTGGGTCAATAGATTCGTGGGGTCTGCACCACACTCG
>NQII01002259.1:351775-373262 GCA_002778355.1 Clitarchus hookeri | reverse complement strand
TAAAGTGGCTAAACAATACATCAACAACGTGCGCCATTTCTTAGAGAAACCAGACTTTGGCGATGAAGTATTTTCTGCTTTGAACATGCTTGACACAGCCATCGACAATACCCGTCTGCAAGGCTTGCACCAAAAGAAAATTCCAAATTTTTTTAACATAAATTTTTAATGTGTTTTTAATTTATGTAATTATTGATTTGTATGTATACATAATATGTAGCCATGCGTTNAATCTCGTTATTACGTATTTTTTTCTTTTTTTGCTCTCGATTATTGGTAATCCCGTTAATGTGAATATCGCGATAATTCATATTTAACATTCAGTCCCTTGACAATACGTATTATCAGGATTCTACTGTATAGAAAATTACATTAACGTGACACTCTGTTTGGCTGCTTTCAACATACATGTTTTCTCCCCGATTTTATTAATATTGATTATAAGTGAAATATTATAGTTTATATATAAAATAGAACTGGAAAATCAATTTAACCATAAATAACACATACTTTTTTATGTTAACAGAAGTATACTTGTGTCAGCATAGAGGTATATTATTTCGGGTTAAGTAAACATTTACTTATATTTTAACATAGCATAAATTATAATGTTTCATGCGTAATTAACGTAAACAATAAAGAGAGCAAATGTCTGTGGTTATAATGCCTAATTATAAATAGATATCATGCAACCTATAGTTAAAATGAATGCGCACAAATACGGCGCATTGTCCCTGTGGTGTAATTTTCTACACTTAACTTAGTTATGCCTTGTTTATATTGAGACGGCGGAAAAGCTTGAAAGTATAACACAAGCAGGGCTACAGGAAACTTGGTAGCAACCATGAGTGAACTATACTCGAATATGATGCATACGCCTTAATTGAAACCGCGAAATATTCGTGTTCCCACTAACTAACTGTTTCGAAATAGATTTTCATTTCCGTGTTATTCCAAGTTCGCGTTTACGGCTGTCACACTTAGCGGAAAGATGGAGCAGCCAAGAATAAACTGTCACAGTTTTCCGCATGAACCACGCCGAAAAGCTGAGCTAACGTCGAAAATGTTGCTCTCGGAAAGAAAAGACTTCGGCGATATTTCCCACAGGTCTTTCTGTTTGGTGTGATTTATGCCAACGACGGCATGGGTGGTCGACGGTCAACCGAGCTCTTTTGAAAGCTGCATTTAAGATCTACTTGCATGCACATAGTGTATTCTTCCTCCATATGTAAAGTCAACATTGCCATGGGCATCATCACTTTATTCACGTGTCGGTCAAATGAAAATGTCAAAATATTAGAAAAGTTGTTTGAATTTGTTTATTTTTTACATTTACAAGCGTTAAATACCAACAAGCATAATTAATTGCTTCAACTTTCATAAATGATTACCTAAAAATTTTGGTTCAGCGCCAAGACATATAGGTACTTTCCTTTGTCGTTACCAACTTCGCCGGGCACATGCCAGGTCACAGTACCAGTTAAAAAATATGCAGGTCGAGGCAGTGGCATTTTGCAGAGGTGGATTTTTTTAAAGTTCTCGATTAACCGTGGACAGCATAGGCCTATACAATGGTTAACTGTACAATGGGTCTTTTTTATAATGAAAAATGTGAATCATAATATTAATTTTACTCAAAAACTCATTAAACAAAAATAACTGAGAAGTATGGAGTGTAAAATATATTCATAGACGCCTGAAAGTAATAAATCATAAATTCGTACATATTGAAATGACTAAAGTAGAGGAAAACCCGGAAGCGTCGAGTTTTTTGTTTATCATATAGGCTACGTCAGAAAATTTAAGCATAGGACAATTAAAATAAGGAATGGAACAGCGTGGTCATAAACAGAGTTTCTCAACCAAACACCAACGCGGTAACGTAGAAACCCTGCTTAAATATGAATAACCAGAATTTTATTTCTGCCCTGTCTGTTAGTCGTGATCGGCGTTAATGTTAGGGGTCGCGGTGGCGTAGCGGTCAGACTACTCGCCTCCCACCTACATGGACCGGGTTCGATTCCCGGCTGGGTCGCTTCCGGACTTTCGCACTTTGGAAACGTGCCGGACGATGCCGCTGGTCGGCGGTTTGCTCGGGGATCTCCAAGTTTCCTCCGGCCTTGCATTCCGGCGTTGTTCCATACTCACCTATCTTCACCGTCATCGACTCTCAAGACGTCAAGACCCAAATGTCTCCACTCCACAGTAATGTGAATCCGACTTCATACCTAAATTTGTAGGGGTAAAATGTCAACAAAATTGTGTGTTCTGGTATCTTTATTAAAACCGGGCGTTGCGGTTATAGCATACACGACTCGAATTAAGGAGGCTGTAGATCCGATTCCGACTGACACTAATGGTGGCTCTATCCAAGTGGTTTTCTATTGAGCGTCGCAATTCTATAGGTACTCATTTATGTAAGTTCCCTATATACAGTGAGTTAGCTGTTGCATAAAATAAATAAATTTTTTTTTGTGATATTTACATGTAGAGCTAGTGATTTCCCGCGAAAAAAAATTACGAGTACACAGTATACTTTAATACTACACATAAGCACACAAATGCAGTTTGTATATTGCCATTGGTTGCTACCTGCCTGAGAAGGAGTTTTCATATTTGACCGGGGCCACTCAGAATTCGGGAACATCGGCACGGCTCCTTCGTGATTCATGTGCAGACAGTTAACACGTATCAAAACCCTACAGTTTTTTAAATACAACTTGTCTTGAAGTATTTTCGTGAAATTTCACAACCTGTATTTATACGTTTGCACAAAAATGCAGGGTAACAGCGTTAAGTTATTTTCAATGCGGCATTTTGCGTCGTTGCTGCACGTGAATTGCCCGTAGTAGTCAAAATAGAGAAAACGCCTTTGATACACTTGCCAATACCGATGCGATTAATATTTTTTTCAATGAAACCAATATGTTTCGACAGAGGCGAGCCCTCTTACAATTTCACACAAGGTCATTGCATGGATACGAATTTTCCGAGACTCGAGACACAAACCATTACGAAATATTTCACGAAATATAATGAAATATTGAACCGATAGTACCGCTTCCTCCGAAAGCACTGCAGGTAATAGTTAATGGTAATAAAATTGTTTCTCCTTATTGAAAGCACATGCCTATAGTTAGGGGCAGTAATATTTCGCGAAAAGATTTCGAGACAAGATACAGTCCAAAGCACTGTAAAGTCGTCCAGCTTCTTTGATTGACTAAAAAATGTTCTGACGCGTGTTAACCGTTTGTGCACGAGTCACGAAGGTTCAGTGTCGGAGTTACTTAGTCCTGAGTGGCTTGGTCAAAGACGGACACGGCACCAGCAGCCAATAGAGGTATAACAACAGCTGAGGCGTGTATATGGTATTGAAGTCTACTGTGTGCTCCGATTTTTACGCGAAAAGTCACTGGCCCTAAGTATCACTGTTTGAACACGCTATTTTTACCTGTTCTAATGACTATGGACGAGTTGAAGTTGGGGCAGTAACTTCACTGCAAATCAGCTTAGGCTGCATATTTGCAATTACGAAAATAGTTTCGATTATTCTCGTGACTGCATTCCACTCACTCAGCAGTGATGTCTGTAGATTTTCAGTGAATCCCGCTGTCCCAAAATTGATGCTCGCCGAACTCCGTATATCTGCCAGGAAATAGCAGCTAAATAACAGAACTCTCAGGGAGTAACATTTCACTTATTTATTTATACATCCTACTTTTGCTTGACAGCCATCGTGAGGACGTGACGTCTCCGGAGCGTGAAGTTCATGGTTCGAGTACCGGATAAGCATGTTCGATGTGTCGTTTTTGGAAGTTAGTTTATGTTACTATAGTACGCAAATCATCCACCGATATATAGTCCATTCACTGTATCTTCACCCATTTTGGTTAAAAACTTAAAAAAAAAATTACTTCATTTGTGCCTTTGACATGTTTGATCCTGTCGTATATATTTAATGTATCGCACATAGCATGCGTTTTATACTTCTATTAACATAAAGGTATCTTATTTTTGGTTAAATTGACTATTACTTATTTATAACCTATAGATTATTAAATTTTGTTTACAATTATTATAAAAAAGTATTAAGGNAGAAAACCCGCCGGCAAGCGGCATCGTCCAGCACGATTCCCACATGCGAAGATCCGGGAGTGAGCCCACCGGGGATCGAACCCGGATCGCCATGGTGGGAGGCGAGCGCCCTGGCCACTACGCCATCGTTGCCCCCATTTCCTAAAAAGGGTATTAATTGATTTTGGCTTCTGTTGTAATTTCTGTAACTGTCCTCAAAAAATATAATTTATAGTCTATTCGCTGTTTCTCCACACGTTTTGAATCAAACCTTTGGAAAAGTGACCCCTTGTATGAAATGATTGGTCGTTTCCAAAATATGACGCTCATCACGAGCGTTTTATAATTGTGTCAACATTAAATTATCTACTTTTTGTTTAAATTGAACATTCACATATATTCTATCCATAAATTATAATATTTAATTTATAATTTATATGAACAGAAACAGGGAGAAAATAGGTGTGTTGGTAATGCCTAGTAATAAATAGTTCTCCTGCAAAATATTATTAGACTGAGCACGCACTAATGTGGTTCGTTGTCTCTTTTGGTATACTTTTCTAGACTATATTGAGCTTTGCTTGCAAGAGGCGGAGGAATATACTGGAAGTAGAACTTTAGAAGGGCTTCAGAAAAGTTGGAAGTAATCGTGGATGGATTATAGCATTTTCCTCGGCTGTCAATAGTTAAAAATGAAGTATAACTGTAATATTTTAATAAAATCATGGTAAGTTTTTATTGATACTTTGTTGTGCGAAACATTAAGATTTTTTTAATGCAAAGTATGGCGAAAAATGGATAAATCCAAAATTGGTGGTCATTGATCCCCCTTAAAGGACAATTCCAGCGTTCCAAGTGTACTATGGCACCCATCAATAGCCCCATATACTTCAACGCTGGTTCCGTTATGGCTCTAATAATAAAAGCATTACAAAGGTAGACATTATCACTATGCTATTAGAATTGCAATCGCTCTTGTTTAAATTATTTTCTCAAAGGTAAAATTAATCGCAACATCGCAATCAATATAAACGCCCTTATTATTTAACCTTGTGATATATAATCCCTTATGCATGATATAGGAGAAGGTATGACAGGGGTGACAAAACCATTAATGCAATAAAATGATAACTTCTAGCTTTACATCGCATTTTCCACTGAGTTCATAATGGAATTAGCCCTGAAGTAAATGGGTTATAATGGGTAAGGTAGTGCCTCTGGAACGACGAACCGACTTCTTTAACGCATGCGTAAACTGTCAACTTTTCTAATAAGCCAAAGCAACTATACAATTTACTGCAGTTTTCCATTATAAGTTACGTAACAGTGAACTCTTCGATAAATTAATACAATTTCTTGACTTTTCCGCAAAACTCTAGCAAACTTACAAACATTTTTGACAGAAGAATATGCGTAAAATTTTGAAATGAAAGTTTCTCCTGTCACATTTTATGCCGGACACTTAATTTTAATACAATTTGCCATTATGTTTTGTGCTCTAAAGTAACGATATACCTGAAACAGATATTTGATCATTATCGAACAGATAAATACGGAAGGTTTTTATGTTATGGGCTGTTCACGATTTTCTGAGCACTTTTAAAATTAAACTTTGAAAAATGTCATTAAGTGGCATGCGCCCAGTAAAGTTAGCAACAACGCAGATAAAGTCGTTCTATTTCTTATCGTTAAATTGAAAGTGTTAAGTAGGCAGTTTTGAATACTAAAATGATTTCTTTTGCCATATATTTTTTTATGCATATAGGGCTAAGTGTAAGAGTTTGTCAATATGTAAAATATTTACTTTTCTAATAATTACACAATTTTACCCTACCAACACATGAATAAAGTGACCATGTCCATGGCAACCATAATTTTACGTAAGACGAAAGAATACACGATGTGCATACAAGTACATCTTAAGCAGGGCCTTCAAAAGTTCTCCGGACGATGCCACTGGTCCGCTGGTTTTCTCGGGGATCTCCCGTTTCATCCGCCCTTGGATTCCGGCGCTGCTCCACTCTCACCTAATTTCACCCTCATCGGCTCTCAAGACCTCGTTGGTAAGTTCCGCCCAAATCTCTTTCTCAAATGTGCTCAGTTTATTGTGAACAGCCTTTATTAAATCCGTCATTATAACTGCTCAGAATTCGCAACAAGATGCTTTACTCTGGACTAGGGGTGTAGACAGGAAAAAAAAAAAAGGGTTTGGAGGGAGGGCTTCCTGGATTCAACCCTCCCCCATTTATTTTGGAGGATACATTAAATAAAGAAAATTATTGTTCGTTAACAGTAAAATGAGAAATTGTGTGAACAAGTTAAATAAATACAGGTTGTTCTTCAACTGAAAATTTCAAATTGGTGGAATGATTACAGATAGGCCTATGACCATTTGTGACATTTTTCGTCGACGGAAGCCAATGAGGTCTGTTTACGTTAGCTTTTTTTTACCTTAATGATCTTCAGTTGAACGTCATGCACGATGTGAATGACAGATCTGCTCATAATACTGTTTGAAAGAAAATATTTTATTGAACTGATAAACTGATTGTTATATATGTCTTAAACTCCATGATAGCAAAACGATGGAATTTAAGGAACAATTTGGCTTTAGCTGGTAAGTCAGCGTGCCCGTTAAAACATTACGTTGATTTAAATATTTCTCAGTCAACCGTGTACAGCCTTTAATTTATAATAGGTAGAGATGATGAAAAATCCAAAAATTGTTTGAGCCATCATATATTCTATAACACTCTTAACTAGTTTATTCTTTCATGATTGAATGAACAAGGTTTTAACACGCCTAAGATGTTTGCAGATACATCACAAACGTTCTGCTTTATAGTAACAGAATCCTTATTGGTCAGTGCAATGGGGGTAGTAGCTTCTTACGTGCATGACAGCCAATAAGGAAAGAAAACTGCCGGACATGTGTACAGTACGTTGAATGCTAGCAACCAGTCAACTTTTCCCGCGGTAAACCATCATCTCTATTTATAGGCTGCTCGCGGTTAATAGAGCACTTCTGGAAGCTCTGCTACGGATCTATTTTCAAACAATTCTGCATTTTTTTCCGCCCTATGTAAAGTTAAAGTTCATTCTTGCTTCGAAAAGTGAAACTCTTTATTGACTGGCGGCAGAACATAGAAGATGGTATCATTAGCTTCAGCATGCATATCACAATGAAGAAATTGTATAACGTATTGCAAGATTCTTTCCATTTCTGGAGTGAAGAGACGATCACTCCTTAAGTTAAAACTTATAAAAATTTTCACTTAACGGGGGAAGTTTATCGGTGGATGGTTTACGTTCTTCAGCAACATAGACTAGCTTCAGTCAACGACACATACGAACTGGCTTATCCGGAGGCGTTTTATCGACCTTCGTCACGGCAACTGTCAAGCTGAATTAGTTGTATAAATAAGTAAAGTGACAGTCCCTTAAAGTTGTATTAATTAGACGCTATTACCTGGCAGGTACTTGTAGATGAGCGAGCTCTAATTTTCGGGACGGTGGAATTCACTGAAAATCCACACGCATCGCTGTTGAGTGAAAGAAGTTCCTTCGCGAATATAATCCAAGAGACTTAAGTAAGTCCAAAGACCAGTGGCGCGTGGTGAGCTGTTGCAAGGTAAGCTGGTGCTTGCTCACTACTGTACATCCCAGGTGCACGCGGCAGGAGTCAGTAACCACCATGCAGCCCAGGGAGACTGAATGCATTCCGACCACTAACAAGCGAGCAGCGAGGGACCCATTACACGCGTCCTGAGGCGTCAGCTGCCGAGCTACGTTTCAGTGGTGGAAGAGTAAACCAGCAAACAACAGAGTACAGCGCAGTGCTAACGCCAGCTTACCTTGCAACAGTTCACCACACGCCACTGCTAAAGACGCAGTTTGAGCTGATTTTCAGTAAAGGAACTGACCCAACTTTAATACGCCAATCATTATTGGAACAGGTAAAATCGCGTGGTCAAATAGTAATGTTTTCTATCAGACCCACATTTATATTAAAAGGAATACATTTTGCTTAGCTTCTATATTTTCTATGTACATTATAACTCGGTTAGATGTAGTTCTCTCACATTTCAAACACAACGATTTACGAAAATGTGTACATAAACTTGAATTTAAAACACATTGTTTTGATTATGCTATTTACAAAAAAAAAAGTTCTATATTGGAATACGCAGCTGGTATACTTTTTATACCCCTGTCTACGGCTAGTGTTCTATAAAAATTACATGTTTCAACCTTCCAATATGCAGATGCGTGTCCACGGATTAAAATAGTTACGTGAGCCAGTGCCTACGAAGGGACAAAAACTTGCTGACAGCTCTTCATAACTTTCTTTCACCAAACAAATTTTTGCAACAGACGTGCATAACAGGTCCTCCCGCCCGTAGAATTATGTTAAAAAATATAGCAATTCCTCCCCGCAAGGCAGGCAAAAGGACGCACATTACCAGACCAAAGAAATTCGTGAGATAGTTGGCAGATAAAATACGACGTTATTCATTACAGCTGCTGCCTAGCAATTAGAAGATCAGATGTGCTGTGTATATGGCTAACTTAAACTTGCCCGCACGCATATTCGTCTGCATAAATCAGATAAAACTCTATCGGATAATCGTGTTTCCAGAAAGGCAAGCTATTTATGTTCAAAACTTTGCTCGATGTTTAAGCCTCTTTTAGTACGGGTAGGCTAGCGACTCACACTTAGAAGAAATTAAACTGATTTATTAAACAAGGTCCATCCTTACTGAACGAGGCTTAAAAATCGAGTAAAGCGAAATAAGGACTTCGTTTTAGATTTACACTCTCTATACCTAGCGTACAAAAATTATGAGTCACTTTTTCTTGTTACTGCTTGTATTTTTCTCCATTACATTTTGAGTCTTGTTATTTTGCATAAAACGACAAAAGAAGGGTCGTAAGAGAGTGCTAGACTTGCCAGATATTCCGGGTTGTTTCGGAGTGCTCGCGAGGACACTTGATTGCCCAATTAAAAACGTGATTTACACAGATATCCAGTAAGTTACACCGCTCCGAAGTAATGGTTCCTCGTGCATTCAACGCATTTCCCACTCGGTAGCATTTAGACTTTTCGTGTTATTTTTGGTGTCAAATTACATATTAAAAACATTTACATTTGCTTTACTTCTGTCAATGGTCCACAGTTTATTTAACATGCACTGCATTATTTGGAGAAATAATAAACGCTTCGCAGTGTCATCACTAGAGACACGGAAATTTCACGGATTCATTCTGCAACAAGCTAGAATCCATAAACCTTTGTGCACTCGAGACTCAGTTAGTTGTTCATTGACTGTTGCTCCAGTCAAACCCCAGACCAAGTTCGGTTCTTATTTTCCTTGCAGGTTTTTTATTGGTTGAAAGTCGTTCGAGGCGTGTCCAACAATCTGTGGTCCAATGGAAGCATAAGCACAAATGCACACGTGAAAGCAGTTTAACGTGTCCTCAGATGAATCCGCAAAATTTCCGGGTTCCTAGTCATGACGTAATCATGCGCCGTGTAGTCAGAAAATAAACGGGTTTTCCGCTCGAATAGTAGCCAGCGTACAAATGAGACCAACTCTAACAGAGTAATTACAAATACAGAGGTGAAGCGACCGCTCACACCACGAACTCCAGCCACACACGCCAACAAAATGGCTTCACTGGTCAGCAACATCTCGGAACGCCGTTCGCCAATCAGCGCCCGGTAACTTATCCTCCAGCCGGCAGATCAGCCAATAGGAAAATTTTTCGCAGCGCAACTCTCGTTCGCAGAGCCTCGCGAAGTCAATCAGAGAATGGGTACGTTAACATAAAAGGAACCGCCACGGTATTTCATCTCTGCGTACCTACCTACTCCATGACAAGATTGTAAGTCTAGCATTTGATAGATTATGCGTAATTTTACAGTGCTATACGAAATTCCTTTGAGTAGCGTTTCGGCTGATCAATGCCACTGTTTCAGCTCTAAGACAGGAACGCTTGCGTGGTGTGGAAATTCCAGTCAGAATCAACAGCCCACTAGAAGAAAATATGGATATGCCAAAGTATCATATTATTACGAAGAGGGGGTGGTGGGGGCGGTGGTGTAGTGGTTAGACTATTCGCCTTCCACATAGGCGAACCGGGTTCGACTCCCAGCGGGGCCGCTGCCGGATTTTTGCATGTGGGAATCGTGCTGGACGATGCAGCTGGTCAGCGGGTTTTCTCGGAAATCCCTGTTTTCCCCCGCCCTTTCATTCCGGCGCTGCTCCATACTCACCTCACTTCACCCTCGCTGGCTCTCAAGACTTAGACGTTAAGAGCCACCCAAATCCCTCCACTCACTCACTCCACGCTAGGAAAAGTCAATGAAAAATTCATGAGTATGTTACATTTTTTTATCGCTTCTGCGAATTGCTGAAACACTGATTAATTCACAGAATGAGGATAAGCTACGAATATAATAAAATCAAAATTTGTGGTTCAGGTGGTACGTGTTCTCAGTTTTAACATTTAGTCTCTCTCTGGTGGCTACCTTTGAGGGAAGATATTATTATTAATTTGCTGTGTAACTCAAAATTTATGCTAGTCTTCTGAGCAAAGAGTCGACATCGAGTGGTTTTATCGTCAGTAGTCTTTCCATCATAACTACGCGACGTAAATCTCAAAATTTAATTTTCGAATACGACCACTCCTGCTCTGATGTATCTGATTCCCAAGCCAAATTAAAAATGTATCAGAATCATTCTAAAGTTTAAGAACTATAATAAGTATACACGTTTAGTTTATGTAAGAGAATAACTTACCTGTTAAATGCGGAAAGGCTTTCATTATGATTTTTTTTTCATTTGGTAAATTTAGACGTGCATTTTCACCCATTAAAAGCTGCCTCTTTGCAGACAAACAATACGTAAATATAACCGAATGTATGTAGGAATATCGGAAAACCTAAACGAATATATCAGAGAGAGAGACCACGATCCTAAATTAGGGAATAACTGCAATATTTCAATATGCACGTTCAGTTGTTCAGGATTAAGAATTTGGATACAATATTGGTGTACTTCATTAAAAGTGTTTTAATTTATTTTAATGAGCTGAAGTGACACTCTATTTTCAGTCAAGTCTAATAACATAATAGTGACTTTAAAACATCTCGAACATCACTTAACGATATTTTTAAAGGTACTTAATACATATTTATTGTATAAGTTAATTAATATCGCGTGTAACAACTGTAGTCACGTGATCAATGGCGTGCTGAAAACAATCAAGTCTAGAGTTAGCCGCAGGTAGTGTGCGCAAATCTACGAGCAATCGATGCAGTGATGAAACAAATTCTCCCGCGTGAGCCGAGCACCGTAACTCGTCGTGATAGTGTGTGTGTGCGTGCGCGTGTGTGTACATGGATTGATTACCGACTCTTCATTGGCCCCTAATTACCGCAGACCCAGACCAGTCCCCTGGCGAGCTGGCACACCGGCCCCCTGCCGGCTGCCAATCCCTCATTCCTGACACGGCTGCACAAACCCAGAGCGCGCGTACACTGCCGCACACGGAACTTGAGCAGGCACGTGTTGAATACACTGTCGCATACAAAACACGAGCACTGATGAAAATAACGCAATGGGTAGACTGAAACACTCAGATACAAATAAAATAACACCTGCTAATTTTTCTTAAGAAGTAGGACCATAGAGGAATGAAGATCTGGCGAGAGTGCTCATTTTGCTAGTTGTTTTATTGTGCGTTAGATTTTATTGTATCGATAATATATTGATAGTCTATTCTCGGTTAATTCAAACTTTTCGAATCAAACCTTTAAAAACTGCATGTATGACGTTTTGGTTGTTTCCTAAATATTCCATGTATCACAGGCGTTTTAAATTTCTCTTGACGTAGAATTATCTTATTTTTTGTTAATTTAAACTTTTGCTTACATTTGATGGATAAATTATAATATTTTATTTATAACTGATACCAATAAAATCAGAGAGAAAATAGGCGTGTTGGCAATGCCTAGTCTAGTAAGAAATAGTTCCTTATGAAACATATCATTAAATATACTGCTCACGAATGTGGAGCGTGCTGATTTTGGTGTAATTTTCTAAGTTTAGTAGAGCTTCATTTGCAAGGCGGAGGCGGAGGAATAGCATGAAAGTAGAACTTCAGCAGGGCTTCAGAAAAGTTGGAAATAATTAGGAATGGACCATAGTAACATAAACTATATATTCGTTTAGAACTGTTAAAAAATATATATGTCGTTGCACCAAACAACGCATCCGTGTCAACACATTCAGTTATTACGGGGATGTCAGAGTTCTGGAAGTGAGAATAACTTCTGTAGCACGTCGAAGAACGAATATATACCTCTCGGCAGTCGAACTCGTAACAAAGCATTCCCGTACCTGGTCGACCAGTGGACCAAAAGGTAACTAGTTCACGCACGCGAGCAAAACAACTGCTCTATTATTTTAACGGGAAAGACTTTGTCAAATAACTATCGTGCATCGTTCTTCCGCAGTATCTTCGGGTTGGTCCGGCAACTCCCTCTTCTTCCTCGTGCTGGCGTTTCAACCACTGCTTCATTCGATCTCGACGGCAGTTATTGCTTAATAGCGCAGAAGGCCGGCGGTCAGTTTGTGCCCCGAACTTGCCCTTCCTAACCCCTCCCCCCCTTCCACCACCTCTCAAGAGAAACAGAGGTCACTTCAGGGTCAAGTGATCTCTTCCCGCTCATCGATTATGGATGGTCCCTCGGCGGTTCAGCCAGCAAGATTTTTAGCTCCTCCGGGCATCATTTTGCTCCGTTATTGCCACGGGCCCCCCAAGAGTCAAAACGGTGTCCGTTCAAGATAACGTTCTGCGATTTGGGCCAGTTATCGTAACAATATCTTCGGGTTCTATTTGGGCGATTTGGGAGAAACCTTTGATTTTAAAATACTGCACTTACACTTTAGATGTATTCTCTGAAGGAGTCTTGCAATGGGGGTAGATGATAAATGAAATATTATCATGGACGTACGCAATTGCAGAAAATTCCGAAACACCAGAAATTAGCCGAATGTAATTGATAACATATATGTAAATAACACGTCTGCACCGATATAATGCCGCAGAAGGTAACATATAAGTAATTGCAATCTAAACGAGACAAAAACAACATAACAAGATCACACGAAGGAACAAATATAATAGTAGATAAAACACAGATGCAAATATTTGTGGACGATACGAAGAAGAGAACATAGTTCAACAATATAGGTTTTCTATGACGCACTAGCAGCAAACATTATACTTATTTTGGTAAAATTCTGCGTGATATTTGTCCGTCCCCATTCCAAAAATAGTTTCGTTGTACTCCAGATAATGCAATGTGTTAAAAACACCAATTTTGTTTTTGCTATAAAAGCAATATAGCTCATATTAACGTCCGGTTTCACGCCAACAGAGTAACAGCTGGTAAGGAAACTAAATAAAATGCCTCACGTCATCATACTAACAACTCGTTCCCACTTAACAAAACCAGAATCATCGTGCAATGTAGTCCTGCAAGTACAACCAGTTATTCATCTGCGACATGGCCCGGACCTTTATGGCAAAGGCGATGATTATCATCATAAAGGCTGGATGTGTGTTCCCAGTTCAAACGCAGTAACTTAAAGAGAATGAGTAACGTCTTCATGACATTAATGTATAGTCCGTTCACGGTTACTCCCAACTTTTCTGAAGCCTTGCTGAAGTTCTACTTTCCGGATATTCCTCCGTCCCGTATAAACAAAGTTTAACTAAGTGTAGAAAATTACACCGCATTCGTGTGCCCACACTTTAATAATACTTTACACAAGAACTATTTATTACTAGTTATTTATTACCAACAAATCTTTTTTCTCCCTGTTTTTATTAACATTAATTATAAATAATTTTTTTTTAGTTAGGTAAAATATAATTAAATTTTCAATCTTAACAAATGTATAAAATGATTGTGATGAATTACATATTAAAAAATTACGAAACACGTTATACATATGGTGATTTTTCAAAGGTTTGACTAAAACAGTTTGAAGAAACCACAAATAGACTATAGTCATTATTCTAAATACGCTAAAAAACATGAAGTAATACAATGACCTTGAGATAAAGTCGACTTAAGTAGTGACAAACGTATAAGTCAACATAATTAAAAAAAAAATTATAACCTAAGTCATTTAATATACGCACTTTTTTTCATTGCCTTAGACAATAAAGAAATACCTCCGTACACATTGTGGGTCGAATGAGCCATGGAACTAACATTACCAAAAGCACTGTAGTTTACTTATAAATTCTGGCTATACAAATTACATAAAAAGCCTTCCTATTTTTGCGTGTTTTTAATTATTATTTTTTATTTTTTAGCTCTGTCCACTAACTGTTTGTCCACTAACTGTGCACTGTTTGTTGAATTGTGTCGTGTTTACGTATTCGTCATCGTTTTAACTTTTATTTTAGTTTGCTTTTGTTGTCCGTCTTTTTGTCATTTAAATTATATATATATTTGACTTTACATTATTTTTGTTTTCTATTTCCAAGGAAACAACTTCTCCTAATTGTCTGTCTGTGGTATTGTAAAAGGTTTTTTTCCTTGCTGAGTTCTGTGTGTGGGCGATTTTTATTTTATTTATTCTCATGGTCGGCAATGGACATAGTCCAATCACACCAACATAATAACATAAAATCACCATTGCCATTAAACTTCAAAGATAGAGTCTAGTTTCTTGTCTATAACTTACTTCAGAAAATTTGTTTTAAAAATAACGAATGAATCCGCGAGGTTGTAAACTGCTCTTCCAATCTAACACGAGAACGGTAACGTATTAAACATGCTTATAGCCTGTTCACGGTGCTTTTAGCACTTTTAAAATAAACATTAGAAAAATTTCACTCCCAACACCTGCAGATAATTTAACGGGCACACTGACTTGCATGCGGTCAGTAAAGTTGGTAACTATGCATATAAAGTAGTTTACGTATTAACATTAAATTAAAAGTGTTAAGTTAATATTTGTGAATACTAAAAATTATCATTTTGTTTTCTGTTTTTATATGTTAATTAGTATAAGAACTAGCATATTTGTTAAATGTTTACTTTTTTTAATAATTTCACAGTTTAACTTGACTGACGTATGAATAAATTGATCAGGCCCATGGCAATGTTAATTTTATATATGGCGGAAGAATACATAATGAACATACAAGTAGTTCTTAAGCAGGGCTTCCAGAAGTGTTCAGTTTACCGTGAACAGCCTATACATGTGAACAACTATAGGTTCTGCCCATTATTCTCCGTTTGGCGTGACGAGCGCAAATGCAAATTAAGTTTTAACGCCTTGTTTCATGTCTCCCAGTCAGAGAAGGCGGCTTGTGATATCGGTAGAGACCTGAAAAATTAACTTATTCATTTCGAGACAGGCTATAACTCATAACACGTGTGTTGATATAACTTAAGCCATTGGTGCAAACGGTGTTTGACACCACCTGGAGAACGCTGGCCCAATCGCCGCTTTCCACTGTGACAGCAGACAACCAATGTATATTTAATAGCAGCATATTTATACATAAGACTGTAGAGTCTGGTCTGAAGGTCATTGAACTCGCGAACTTTTCCGGTCTCTAGGTATCGGTGGATAATTCCCGTAGTACCAGAGGTAAGGCGACTTACACATATACTAAGGCCTGTCGTCTTCTTTTATGTTGGTGTAATCATTCTCTCATTGGCTGCGCGGGGTACTGGGATCGGTCCTTATGCCTGACTGGCTTGTTCGCGATGCGAACTCTTTCCTTATTGACTGGGCTACTGATTGGCTAGCGGTGTTACCAGGCGCCTCAATGGCGAACCACGNCGAACTCTTTCCTTATTGACTGGGCTACTGATTGGCTAGCGGTGTTACCAGGCGCCTCAATGGCGAACCACGTTCCCACATGTTCCCGGCTACAGCAATGAAATTTTTTCTGGCGTGTGCAGCTGGAGTTAGCTGAACAAACGGATGTTGCACCTCTGTGTTTTTAAGTACTCTGTAATAGCGTGCAGGTCAACAAAAATGACGTTCGCCTCCCGCACTACGCTTGAACCAATAGCTATAGGGCGGCGGGATCGTCACTGGTGGACAATCAAACTGTTCTGGTGCCCAAGGTAGTGAACGTCAGAGTGAAGAAATCAATCTCGCCATGGTAAGAGACGAGGTGTGGCCTGAAGATCGCCGCATTAGCAGACCCGTTGTATCTGGCGGGGACCGCGGGTTTCGCGAAAGCGGCACCAGCACGTGATCGGGAAAACCCAAAATATTTCATGAGGAATAATGAGTAAAACGGGCTGACAACTGTACGTTTTCGTAGAGGTTGTCGCTAATGTCGCTAATATATTAGGGGGCCTGCTCCCCTGAGAAAATTTGTATCACTTGGATATTCGCAGGTCAATGTGCTTAGGCCTGAAAGGCCTCTGCACTTACCATGGCATTTTTGATGAACAGGGTGAAATGAATGAACATGGTAGTATGATTTCGTGGATGATATTGAGTAAAATTGTGCTTGGCCGTCATGGACCACCCCCCCCCCTCCCCACAACACAACCGCAGTATTAATGCTGTGGCTGCGAAGTGGGAAGAAGGTTGTAGCCACTGGAACCTCCACCCAACCCCTCAGACACCATTTATGGCATCGTGAGCAGCTAGGCTTTTGGTATCCAGTCTGGAGAATGCAGCTCTTCACATACCTGCCTCCAAACCGCACCCAGCTGCAGGTTTTCGATGGATAGTCCTCGGTACCATGAAGGTCGCGCGTGCAGATTCAACTCTGTACGATGCTGTTGATAGGTGAGGTTGTATCCACGCCCACCCACTGCGATTGGAAGGAGTGTAATCTCCTTCTATTGAATTGCATTAAATTGCAGCCAGTTAGGACACTGCGGTGTCAATTATTGCCTGGGTTCAGACTTTATGGGACTGGCCGGCGTGCACAGCATGGATTACTCAAACATATGAAGTGGCAAAATAATGCCTGGCGTGGCTTTGTGGCTGTATCAAAAACTAGTGCTGGGCGCTATGCACACTAAATGTTGATCTAGATTTTACTCCTGTTTTACCTTAAAGGAACAGACACAGAAGACTCGACTGCCACACACGCTGTACAAGAAAGTACAGATAAAGATGAAAACTGTACGTTACTACTATAGATCCCGACTTTGACTGACTTGTGTGTTGGGGAGTACTGTACTCTTGAGCTTCCGCTGGTCTGATGGCCCAGATCAGATGGGATGGACTTGGGCATGGGCAGTTAGTTCGAAGTTCACAATGATGGTGAATGGGTTTGGTCTTGCACCAAGGTTAACCTTAGTTTATGAGTAGAGACCTGAAAAATTCGCGTTTTCATTTCGGGACAAGCTAGAATTCAAAGCCCCGTACGTTTGTATTTCTAATGCTATTGGTCTACCCGTTAAATTACACCTCCTGGACAACTCTGAGCCTATAATAAATACACAGTAAAATGCAGACCGAATCACCGTCTTCCGCTAATACAACAAGCAACCAATGCACAGTGATATCTGCATGATTTTGCATACGAAAATAGAGTATAGCCTACAGGTCATTGAACTCACACATTTTTCAGGTCTCTACTTATGAGCAATAATGAGAACGTTCAAGTTCAGATATTGGCCTGGGCGTCTGTTGGTTAAGGGAAGTCAATGGGCATTGACTTAATTTATGAGGCGGTTTTTTAAAGTAAAATATGTTTCGAAATTAGAGGAAAGCTGTATGAAAACTAATATTATTTATAATAACAAAATTAAATTTACATGTTTACTTTATTTTCATACATAGTCACCATTAACTTCTACACTCTTCTGGTATCGCGTCACCAGTTTCCTAACGACGTCTGCCACCGTGTCCTGAACATAAAGGCTCACACTGCTCTCTAGCTCGTCATCATCTGTAAACCGTTGCGATGCAAGTCATTTCTTCAAATGCATAAAGAGATGATAGCCACTTGGTGCCAGATCGGGCTGTTAGGCAGTTCTTCATTATGAGTATATTTGTTCGCCCTTCTCGAAACCAACACTGTCACTCAAGACATTAAGCCTATAAACTTCACAACTTTACCTGTGGATCTCAGCTGTTCTATTGTCATTCGTTGGGCATTATTGTATTGTCGCACTGATTTAAAGTTACTCAAACGTGGAATCCAACGCGAATCTGACTGCAACAAAATGGACGACAGCTAACGACTGAACCATACAATGGAACAGCACATTCAATACGTAGATTATCAATATCGATTGGTGGGTATATCTAAATGGAGCTTACTTCACAAACACGTCCCGTATGTCAAGGGTCACGGTCACTTACAGCTTCTACCTCGAAAGTCCGTAACTTGGAAGTGTTACTCCGTTTTTAGTTTAAATTCTCAGTACGTATTGCTATTATCGCCTGAAAAATTCGTGAGTTCAATGACCTGTAGGCTATACTCTATTTTCGTATGCAAAATCATGCAGATATCACTGTTCATTGGTTGCTTGTTGTATTAGCGGAAGACGGTGATTAGGTCTGCATTTTACTGTGTATTTATTATAGGCTCAGAGTTGTCCAGGAGCTGTAATTTAACGGGTAGACCAATAGCATTAGCAATACAAACGTACGGGGGTTTTGAATTCTAGCTTGTCCCGAAATGAAAACGCGAATATTTCAGGTCTCTACTAAATTGTCCTTTGTTTACCTAATGCTCTTGTCGCTTATTCATTGGCTGCTGACTTTGTGAGAAGGGTTTATTAGCACGCCTACGTGTCAAACATCCAGTAGTTCAAAAGATACAGGTGACAGGTACTTAAATACGAGGAAGTGTTGGGGCCCCACATTGTAAGTTTCGGATACAGTATATATAGACACACCCGAATTTCGCACATGCTAGATTTCAACACCGTACTGGCGTACCAGCAGTTTTCCTTTGCTTATTGGCGGCGTGTGTTTGTGAAAAGACATTTTCTCATTCGTTCGGCCAATCAGAATTAGGCTACTCCGTTACTGTGCGTCTGTGAATCGCCGGCAGACAACATTAGATACGTAACACCTGTACCATCCAATGACGAAAGTGGATCTGAGGTAAAGTGCTATGAAATACAGCTGGTCGTGAAATATTTTCGCGAAAGTCGGTTGTCCCTAATTACATATTATTGTGGTTGTTTTGTTTTTGATTGAGCTTCACTGTAACATGTTGTTAAATTTGATATAAATTACTTGCGAAGTACAAAAAAAAACCTGTTGTTAACTTTTTCCGAAATAACTGTCCGTATAAATACGCCATCTTTATTTTCTTGTTAGGCCGCAGCGTTAACTGCTCGGCTGGTGGGTGTTTTTTAAAAACTCGTTCCGCCGCGTTACAAAATTTCAACCGGTGACATTTAACGGACGTGTGTCAGAGCTAGAAAAAACAGCTACCTCCGAGGAGAAGGCGCGGTCCTTGTTAAGAGGAGATCGCTTCACCGCAGCTATAAACTGCCGAATTACGCAAGCCTCGGAGGAAACGAGACGAGTGCGTGATGGCCACTTTCTAAACCACTTGGCCTCGATTCTAGGCTCAGAAACATCTGGGCAAGGGTTGGTTGGGCAACGTCACCGTTCCTTACACAAGTAGCGAGTGAACATATTTTTTTTGTACTTTAACAAGTGAGTACTCTAGACCTAGTGTTCACTAAAAAATTGTCATAAAGGCATGACTAATTTTGTATGTCCAATATAACACTTTGTTGTAAGCATACAAGATTCTCTTGAAGTGTTACAAACTATTGTGGATACTAACAATTGTAAAATAAACTAACATTTTTAACATGCGTCTGGGACGCCCAACGATGAGCAGAGCTTGTGACCCGTATACACGTACGCAAGTATGCACTTGCCTTGGCTGGGACTCGAACCTGGAACCACTCGCCTGCGATTGTAGATCATACGTATTATATTATTCGTTAAGTGATGTACGTATAACTTTATAGTATTGTTTTAATGTTCGAAGTGTTACTAACTGTTACAGATTATATTTATAGTTTTTCATGTCCAAAGGAATATATTTACTGTTAATACTCAGATTATCACAGGCAATACACTAACTTTAATTTTCAGGTTACAGTTGCAGAAAACACTTCGTGTGTCGTCGGCACAGTTTATTTCAAAAATTCTAAGATATAGGGACATTTAAAGATTTACTAAAGACTTAATCATGTAATTTAGTAGTGTTTGTTTATAAACAGTTTCGAAGCACTTTTCACATCAGAAGACAATTTTCCGTATTTTGTATTTACAGGGGCTCAGGTCCGTTTTTCATTACGGAGCCCGTTTTCGTATAATGACTGCAAATTTCCGTAATTGATAGACATTTTTAATAATTTTTTCAACTTTTAAAGAGTTGGAAGCTTTGGCATAAAAAATAAAAATGCTAATGTAACGTGAAGAATATGTTTATAATTACACCATGAAATGACAAATCACATGCTGGGCCAGAAACAGGACCTCAAATGCAAAACATGAACACCTGTAAAAAGTTTATTTGAAAGCGTAACATACCAGAATGCTAAATAAATTCATGACCTAAAAATGCGCCCAAATATGACACAGCAGGATCCTAGATATAATAACAAAACGATAACACTTTTTTTTAATCCTATATTCAAGCGAGGAGACTAATAAAAAATATTGCCATTGCAATAAGTGGCACCGACGGTATCACACGCGAAGCCGTAAGTATGTATTCGTATTTGCAACACTTTTTTTTTTACATTTAACGGTTTAGAGAAACATTATCGAATAAAAAATATGTATTAAGAAATAATTCTGAACATTTCTTAAAAGATAAAAAATAAATCATCATACATACTTACATACACCGAAGAACCAAAAAAACTGATAAAGGCGTGCGTATGCCAATAACAGAGGTATGGAACCAATCAGAGTAACGCGATGCGGTCGGCAGCTAGATCGGTTACTGCTGCTACAATGGCAGGTTATCAAGATTTAAGTGCGTTTGAACGTGGTGTTATAGTCGGCACACGAGAGGCGGGACATAGCATCTCCGAGGTAGCGATAACATTTGGATGTTCGCGTACGACCATTTCACGAGTGTACCGTGAATATCGGGAATCCGGTAAATATCGGGAATCCGGTAAAACATCACACCTTCGACATCGCTGCGGCCGGAAAAAATATCGTGAAAGAACGTAACAAACGACGACTGACGAGAATCATTAAACGTGACAGACGTGTAACCTTTTCTCAAATTGGCACAGATTGGATTTGTGGACTTCCCTGCAAAATTCATGGTGTGAATTGCCTCTTGCATACCTTCAGACATTAGTCGAGTCCATGCCACGTCGTCTTGCGGCACTTCTGCGTGCTCG
>NQII01002259.1:337748-351550 GCA_002778355.1 Clitarchus hookeri | reverse complement strand
CCGAGAAAACCCGCCAACCAGCGGCATCGTTCGGCACGATTCCTACATTCAAAAATCCGGGAGTGACCCGGCCGGGGATTGAACCCGGTTCGGGGTTCGCCTTGGTTGGAGGTGAGCAGGCTTACAGCTTAGCCACCGCGCCACCTCCGTAACTTGGGGGAACACATTCTTTTCAAACCAGTCAAAAGGGACTTTGCCCCATCGTCCAAGGAAAGAAGTGGCCCTCACAATAAGTGGATTCTGGGAAGTGATGACTCATGATCCTTTGGCACACATCTTAACTTGAACTTCTGACGTAGTATCAGCAGTATACTGAGAATCAGTATTCCTGAAAGAATTTATAGTACACCTGTACAGCTGTTGCTCTTGCTACTGTACAAATACAACAGGTTTGCAATTTTTTTTTTGTAAATTTACAAAGTTTGTGTTTATGCAAAAAAATTTTTGCTCCGTTTACAAGAATTTTTATCTTGATTTAATTTTTCAGGAATAGGCCTACGTGCTCTGCGAGACCTTCCCATAGATCCTGTGCTGCTGACGTGTTGGCCAGGGCACACCCAGGTACGTAACTTGCAACAATCCCAGCCGTCAGTTCTTGTGTGCCCATCCATCACTGAGATGTTCTCCTTCCCGGACGTTCTCCAACAGATAAACTGACTTAGAACTGGCACGGGGAGCCTCCGACCGAGGGTTCAAACTCTGTACTTGATCTTACTCTCCACGATGCATTTCCTCACGAACAGAGCAGCCAACGATGAGGTACCATAGTACTTTGGCCATTCAGATAAAGGTTATTTTTGACTACTACTATACACAGCAAATCTCCATGCCTAGTAATTAGAGAGAGACTGTCACTTCGCGTTATAATAAAGTGCAATACTGATTTACCGTTCGCTTCCCAAATCTAAGTCCAGTCCCTTACTCGAGCGCACTGGGTAGTGTTTGTGCTAAGGGTATGCCTCCATGCTTAATTTCACGTGAAAGGACTCACACAGTACGCGTCAGGTATGCGTGATTAAAATCACTAGGTTTTCCAATTAGATTCTGTTCGGCTAGCATGGCGGATTTAAAAAACGCAAGTTCCCGGTGTTACCCTGCGATACAGAAGAGATTTAGCTTTTTGTTTGTGGGAGATTAACGTACAGTAGAAATAAGTGCTTCTGGTATAACCTTTTAATAGGTATCGGCCACCAGGAGGGGAAGGTTGGTGAGGCCAGCGCCGGTTCCACCGGGAACTTGTATAATAAAGTGCCAAGGTAGACAGCTCACAATTATATGTTAGTTTCATGCCTGTTTTTGAACCTCCGGCCATCCAACACGCGCTTCGCAGGTCTCAGGACGTTCTACACTCTGGTAGCTTCAATCCGTGTTGCGGTACAGCTTCGTTCCGTGGTGAAACACGAGGAAGAGTTCCTCCTGCGGCGCCAGCCAATGAACGTGTGACCTCTGCTAGAGTGTGTAAAGGAGTGTAGTGTTGTATGTAGGACTTGGCGTAGTTTTATAACGTGGAATGGCAGAACCTCGGCCGATCATATTTCCTCTAATGGGACGCTGATTCGCAAACATTCCTACCGCTCTAGGCTGTGGTAGATTAATACCACTCTCGGCGAACAAACCTTACAGCTCATTGCTCACGACGGCAGAACAAGAACTGTGTCAGCTTAAGCACAACACGCATTAATATAATAATCTCCTGTTTACAAAGCAGCAAACGATAATGTCATGAGCATCTTAGTAGTAATCGCTAGGGACACCCGAATTTCGCGAAATAGTTTCACGACCAGTTCTATTTCATAACAGTGAAGCTCAGATCCACTTTATTGATTGGACGATCCAAGTGTTACGCGTCTTAGGTGTATGCCCGCGAATCACAGACGTACAGTATGGGAGTTGCCTAATTCTGGTTGGCCAGTCAAATGAGAAAATGTTTTTGCACGTAGAAACTCCGCCAATAAGGAAACGAAAACGCTGGTATGCCCGTAGTGTATTGACATCTGGCATGTGCGTAAATATTTTCGCGAAATTCGGGTGCCCCTAGTAATCACACACTGTCACCACTATGGCTTCGTGCTGGTAAGATTGAACACTTTGCACACTCTACTCATTTACTAGCATAAAAATGACGAGGTTGCCTTGGCAGGCACGCCGCGTGTGCGCTTGACCAGCTGAATGTCCTTGGGCATGATGGTGACTCTCTTGGCGTGGATAGTACACACAGGTTGGTGTCCTCGAACATCGCTGAGCTCTGGAAGCGCGGTCCGTCTTCAAGTCCTGGTCCAATCTCTTTCCCACAAAGCGCTGGAAGGGCAGCTTGCAGATGAGAAGTCGTGGGCTTCTCTAGGGGGAGAGACGGTCGAATACACGTTTCTAGTGGGCGCAATGCGAAATTNCGAATACACGTTTCTAGTGGGCGCAATGCGAAATTTCCACTTCCACCGCACCGCAGTGGAATCAAGCATAAACAAACTGAGAGGGTGCCTTCATTCGGTCCCGTGACCGAATGCACGATTCAGAGGGATCTGTGCCGGGCAGACACCTCGGCGGAAATGCGAATGCTCTCGCCACGCATGCGCAGTCGACACATGTAACCTTCCTCGATGTGGTTCCCGTTAGAGTGGCGTCTGTGATTCAACTGAAAAAAAAACGCGTACAAGCTGTAACTAATTCTCAGTTATATTTCAAAACACTGCCGGGTCATTTGCATATCTTGGTTGGCTGAATTACTTTTTGAAACGTGTTAACTGTCTGCACACGAATAATGCAGGAGCCGTGCCGATGTTNATCTTGGTTGGCTGAATTACTTTTTGAAACGTGTTAACTGTCTGCACACGAATAATGCAGGAGCCGTGCCGATGTTACCGATTTCTGAGTGACCCGGTCAAATATGAAAACGCCTTCTCATGCAGACAGCAACCAGTATCAATAGACAAACTGGTGTTGGGTGCTTAGAGTGTTGAGGTATACAGTGTTTTTTTTTTTGCGAAAAATCATTAGCTCTAAATATAGACTATATGTAGGGAAACCCGAATTTCGGGAAAATATGTCCGCACACGCCACATTTCAATAGCACATGACTGTAGAGACCTGAAAAATTCACGTTTTCGTTTCGGGACAAGCTAGAATTCAAANATCTTGGTTGGCTGAATTACTTTTTGAAACGTGTTAACTGTCTGCACACGAATAATGCAGGAGCCGTGCCGATGTTGCCGATTTCTGAGTGACCCGGTCAAATATGAAAACGCCTTCTCATGCAGACAGCAACCAGTATCAATAGACAAACTGCTGTTGGGTGCTTAGAGTGTTGAGGTATACAGTGTTTTTTTTTTTGCGAAAAATCATTAGCTCTAAATATAGACTATATGTAGGGAAACCCGAATTTCGGGAAAATATGTCCGCACACACCACATTTCAATAGCACATGACTGTAGAGACCTGAAAAATTCACGTTTTCGTTTCGGGACAAGCTAGAATTCAAAACCCCGTACGTTTGTATTGCTAATGCTATTGGTCTATACGTTAAATTACACCTCCTGGACTACTCTGAGCCTATAATAATTACACAGTAAAATGCAGACCGAATCACAGTCTTCCGCTAATACAACAAGCAACCAATGAACAGTTATATCTGCATGATTTTGCATACGAAAATAGAGTATAGCCTACAGGTCATTGAACTCGCGAATTTTTCAGGTCTCTACATATGAGCACACCAGCAATATTTTCTTTTTCTTATTTTTCCCGTGTCTTGGTGAGAAGAAATTTTCTTATTTGACTGGCCAATCAGACTGAGCCCATCAATACACAGTGTACACAATTGACGCTCCCCGCGTCCATGCATTTTTGGCCGTCAGAACACACGCGCTAGCGAAGCCTGCCGGCGGTCTACACCAATAAATATTAAGGGTGGAGAACGTGTCCAAATAAAGGATCCCGCGCCTCACAGCTGCAAAGACGGGCCACCCAAGTTTTCTGCACGTGCAGACGGCATCCGGAGGCAACGGAAGCCACCAGGGCGCGAACACAGCTGCACTGGGCAGCTGCCCCAAGATACGCCGAGGTCCCACGACCCCGGGCTTCACCGCAATAAAACCCTGAGAGCTTTTGGGGCGAGCGTGCGGAGAGAATAGCGGCAAGGCAGGCGAACCACACATACGCCAAGCCAAGAGGCCACCCAAATATTTCCGCATGCACAGGACGAAGTGCTTAAACTTGTAAACCAGGATCGAGGGGCAACACCGGACCCACGCGCGCCGGAGGGCCGCACACGTTGTTTTATAACCCCGAAGAGGACGCGGCCATCGGGCGGCCACCTGCAGAAATAACACGAGTTCAATATGGCGATGGGAGCCTACAAAAACGACGAGAGAGAGGAAGGGGGAGGTCAGTGAGGCGCTAGCCGTGAGACAGTTCAGTGCGGCGCTAGCCGTGAGACAGTTGAGTGAGGCGCGAGTAGTGAAACGACATAGTTGGTCGGAGGTCCGTCCGCGAGACGTCCGGTGTTCGGAGCCGGACGACGGGAGTTTGCCACGAGCAGTCAGTGGGAAACATAAACCAATCCAGCAGGGAATCAATCAGCCGCAGTAACGAGCCGAAAGTGACACGGGAGTACGGTACTGCCACCCCGGGATGCGCAGATAGGCGGTCACTACATTAAGGGGTCCGCCAGATCCGGACGCGAGTCAACCAGCCAGTTTACCGCAGAAGCCAGTCAGTCCAAGCAGTTGCAACGCACCGAGGAGGGGAGGATCGAGTGGTGAGCTTCGCCGGAAGGCCACGTCGAGCTAGTGGGAATGTCCAGCCGGGACGTGGTAGGGCAAGGAACAAGCCGTTACTGCCCTACATCGAGAACGGGAGCGAGGGACGAGCCCGACCGAAGGGCGTCCGCTCAAGGAGAAGCCAGCCGCGTGCAACAGACCAATGACAGAGGCCGACAAACGGGACGTAAGGCGGGAAGCATCCGAGAAAACCCATGCACAACGCCGACGGGAACCGAAGAGGGCGGAACGAGTCCGCGAGGAGACGACCACGGCAGCCGGCCGTCATCAGACGCAGTGTGGACCCGAGAAGGAGGAACTTCGAGGGCAGTCGCCGAGACGCCCATCAGACGCAGAGTCCTGCCAGTTCCAGCTCACCAGACCTCAACTGCAGGACCAACTACCCGCCCAGCAAACCAGATAAGTACAGTCATCCAGCGTGTGTGAAGAGTACTACCCCCCTACACCCCCCCTTTGTATAAACGGGAAGGAGTTGTCTCTAGAGCTCGTGAGTGAATTATAACTGGTTCAAGGAATAATAAAACTAGATGGTTTTTTTGAACTCCAATCGCCCTGTGTTTACTTCAGTAGTAAATTGGTCCTTTAGACAACAGTGTCAATCACCTTCCTCCTAAACCACAGCTCTGGGAGTTGTCACAATTGTTTACATTACGCGTGTGTAGGTAATTTTTGATCTCTACTGCACTCTGAGAAACTCAGTACCAATGATATTACCTGTGGGTAAATTATTCGCAAACCGTATTGTTGGCCTAGGTCATAATTGGCACATATAACTGCAGCCGAACACACAGCCTGCATCTCATTGGCTGTGACAACGAAACAAGTGCTCTGTCGACTAAAGTACAGCACGCATCATAAAAAATTTNAGCCTGCATCTCATTGGCTGTGACAACGAAACAAGTGCTCTGTCGACTAAAGTACAGCACGCATCATAAAAAATTTGGTTTGCAACACCTGAAACTGTAAATTTAAGTGGTTCTGAAAGGGTAAGTAACTCCGGTACTGTACGTACGTGATTCGTGGGCAGACACAGGAAAATATTATACTTTCATATATAACGGGTGATACAATCTATACTGTTTTTTTTNTGTGATTCGTGGGCAGACACAGGAAAATATTATACTTTCATATATAACGGGTGATACAATCTATACTGTTTTTTTTGTTGTTATAAAACTTATTTTTAACCAAGATAATAAATGTTGATGTGTTTGAAAGTTATTTTTAAAAACCCTGAAAAACGAAACGTGAAATATGGGTTTGATATAGACAATATTAACAGTTGAGGTTCCTCTTCTATAATACCTGTAACTTACTTGCTTTCTTCTTGATGCGACTGTAGTGACGTTTTTTTATGCTTATTTTATTGGTTAATTAATTAAATATATTGTTAATATATAGGTGTGTGAATGTGCGTGGGCGAGTAAACGTTGCATTGCTATTTTATTTTATGTATATATTTTGGGAACTGNATATAGGTGTGTGAATGTGCGTGGGCGAGTAAACGTTGCATTGCTATTTTATTTTATGTATATATTTTGGGAACTGTCATAATTTTAAATGCAATTTTAAATGTCTTATATTAAAAATTTTTGTTTTGTTATCCTGGTTTAAATAGTTATTTGCTGTGGTTTTCTTTCAATAAGAAATCCTTAAAAAAAATTGCAGTTTTAGAACTTTCGCTAACTGATGTTGTCTTGTAGTTTATTTTTATAAATAGTGCAATTATANATATAGGTGTGTGAATGTGCGTGGGCGAGTAAACGTTGCATTGCTATTTTATTTTATGTATATATTTTGGGAACTGGCATAATTTTAAATGCAATTTTAAATGTCTTATATTAAAAATTTTTGTTTTGTTATCCTGGTTTAAATAGTTATTTGCTGTGGTTTTCTTTCAATCAGAAATCCTTAAAAAAATTGCAGTTTTAGAACTTTCGCTAACTGATGTTGTCTTGTAGTTTATTTTTATAAATAGTGCAATTATATGTTATTGAATATACGTCATATGTGTATGTGGTTTTGTGTATGCGTGTATGTGTATGCATATGCATATACATATATAAACATACGTCAAAAGAGAAATCGTGTAAGTTTACTATTCAGCTTATTTTTATTTTATGTATGTTGATTTTATATATTTAATATAAGCTACTTTCTAATTTTATACAAGAGGTAAAGTTTTGTTTTATTTTTATTTCTTTTTCTTTAAAACAAANTTTTATTTTTATTTCTTTTTCTTTTAAACAAATAAGTGTTATGTTTTATTATCTAAAGTGATTAAGTGTAAGGGAAGGTGATTATACCTTAACTTCGCTACAATAATTAAGACGCATTATTATTAAAAGTATTAACAAAACTACGTCCACGCGAATATTTTTTACAGTGGCAGAGAAATTTTTTTTTTGAATGTATCCCAAGTTACATTCGTCTGCAGTGTTCTACTAAGCCTTGGACATTGACGAGAGAAAACAAAATTGTCACTACTTCAAGAAAGAAGATGATAGTTAGAGATAATGATCTTTTCGCGAAACAATATACGAGTACACGGTAAATTCCAATACTATAAGCACCCAACAGCAGTTTGTCTATTGCCATTGGTTACTGTCTGCTTGAAAAGGCGTTTTCATATTTGACCGTGTCACTGAGAATTCGGCAACATCGGCACGGCTCCTGCATGATTCGTGTGCAGACAGTCAACACGTCTCGAAAAGTAATTCAGTCACTCAATATAGGTAAACGACCCTATAGTTTTTTGAAATAAAACTTGTCTGGAAATATTTTCGCGAAATATCACTACCCCTAGTGATAGAATTCGTGACGTGTCACTTGTCCGGTACAGTCAAGAATCTGTTACGTTGTGGACAGCAGCGACAAGTTTAATGGTGCCATCACCTTACCAGTTGACGTCGAACACAATCTAAGTGTGAGTGCTTGTTAGCAAGCCTGTTCGCGCGTACGACTGTTATAGAGGTATGGCTTGACGTACGTCGACTAAGTCCACGCGAGTTTGAGAACATACTTATTCGCAAGACCATCTCACCAATAGGGAAATAATTACTTATTGTTAGGGCCAATGACTTATCACGTAAAAATCGGAGCACACAGTAGACTTCAATTCTATATACACAACACAGCTGTTGTTATACCTCCGTTGGCTGCTGGTGCCGTGTCCGTCTTTGACTAAGCCACTCAGGACTAAGAAACTCCGACACTGAACCTTCGTGATTAGTGCGCAAACGGTTAACACGAGCCAGAAAATGTTTCAGCCAATCAAAGAAGCTGGACAATCCTACAGTGCTTTGGACTGTATCTTCTCTCTAAATATTTTCACGAAATATCACTGCCCCTACTTATTATTCGAGACGTGCAAAATTAGTGTTATTAATTTGAAACATGTTATACTTTACTATCCTATAGCTAGGGGTAGTGAAATTTCACGAAAATGTTTCAAGACAAGATATATTTCAAAACGCTGTACGGTAGTTTAACTATCTTGGTTTGCTGAATTACTTTTGACAGCTGTTAACGGTCTGCACTCGAATCACTTTGGAGTCGAGTCGATGTTGACGAATTCTGAGTGGCCTGGTAAATATATGAAAACTGCTTCTCACGCAGACAGCAGCCAATGAGAACACNATAAGTGTTATGTTTTATTATCTAAAGTGATTAAGTGTAAGGGAAGGTGATTATACCTTAACTTCGCTACAATAATGAAGACGCATTATTATTAAAAGTATTAACAAAACTACGTCCACGCAAATATTTTTTACAGTGGCAGAGAAATTTTTTTTTTGAATGTATCCCAAGTTACATTTNGAAATTTTTTTTTTGAATGTATCCCAAGTTACATTTGTCTGCAGTGTTCTACTAAGCCTTGGACATTGACGAGAGAAAACAAAATTGTCACTACTTCAAGAAAGAAGATGATAGTTAGAGATAATGATCTTTTCGCGAAACAATATACGAGTACACGGTAAATTCCAATACTATAAGCACCCAACAGCAGTTTGTCTATTGCCATTGTTTACTGTCTGCTTGAAAAGGCGTTTTCATATTTGACCGGGCCACTGAGAATTCGGCAACATCGGCACGGCTCCTGCGTGATTCGTGTGCAGACAGTCAACACGTCTCGAAAAGTAATTCAGCCACTCAATATAGGTAAACGACCCTATAGTTTTTGGAAATAAAACTTGTCTGGAAATATTTTCGCGAAATATCACTGCCCCTACTTATTATTCGAGACGTGCAAAATTAGTGTTATTAATTTGAAACATGTTATACTTTACTATCCTATAGCTAGGGGTAGTGAAATTTCACGAAAATGTTTCAAGACAAGATATATTTCAAAACGCTGTACGGTAGTTTAACTATCTTGGTTTGCTGAATTACTTTTGACAGCTATTAACGGTCTGCACTCGAATCACTTTGGAGTCGAGTCAATGTTGACGAATTCTGAGTGGCCTGGTAAATATATGAAAACTGCTTCTCACGCAGACAGCAGCCAATGAGAACACNAATGTTGACGAATTCTGAGTGGCCTGGTAAATATATGAAAACTGCTTCTCACGCAGACAGCAGCCAATGAGAACACACAAACTGCTGTTGGGTGCTTATAATATTGATATACCCTGTACTCATATTTTTTCCGCGACAAATCACTAGCGCTACCTATGGCTACCTGAGTGCAATTCGTGAGTTCACTGGCTTCCGGCAACTGTTTGGCGTCATGCACCTGCGTGACTGCTTACCCGAGGATTCGTTGCTCAGCCGTTGAGCTTCTTTTATTGGTTAAAAATGTCCTTGAGACGTGCCACGCAAGTTGTCGGTCAATCTCAGAAGACAAACGAGCATACCTCACCTTGGAGTTTAGTCTGCAACCACAAAATATCGCGAATTTTGCACGTTTCTACTTATTATTGATTTAATTGTCTTCCCTGGGATTACTAACACAAATGAATGTTTGCAGTCATACTATAATAATAATTTAATTTCCAAGTTAGATTTAACAATTTTTTTTTGCTCGCTTGTTCTCGTGCCCGTTAATTGAAATATTTAGCAGAGCTGCGTAAATTCTGAAAGTGTTTTTTTAAGGAGATAACTTTTTCTTGGCGTAACATACAAGTTCTTCAAACAGTATTTTTGAACTCTCCAAGTTAAATTCTTAGGTGTAATTGGGGCCGCGGTGTCCGAGCGTTTAGCCTACTCGCCTTCCACCAAGGCAAACCGGGTTCAATCCCCGGCCGGGTCACTCCCGGATTTTTGCATGTGGGAATCGTGCCGGATGATGCTGCTGGTTGGCGGGCTTTCTGGGGGATCTCTCGTTTCCCCGTCCTTTCATTCCGGCGCTGCTCCATACTCACCTCAATCACACTCGTTGGCTTCTAAGACCTCGCTGTTAAGTACAGCCTAAATCTCTTCACTCACTTTGGTGTTATATATATGCTTGCAACCAGTTACACTAATTATGCAAATAGTTTGCTCACANAAATCTCTTCACTCACTTTGGTGTTATATATATGCTTGCAACCAGTTACACTAATTATGCAAATAGTTTGCTCACACCTCAAAGAAAATCATGACATCTAAAATGACTCGTCTACGATTATTCAGCGTAGGTAAAATAATATAACGCAAAATTTATCACATTTATGAATGCATTATTCTCCTCCCCACACTCTTAAGGCAACATCAGTTCGTGAAAGAGGAAGTCTTTGAAACTTCGTGAAAGTACTGTATAGAGACTGGTCAATCAGTGGAATCAATTTGTATCCAACCTTTCGGAGTTAAAGGGATTCACTGGAGTTTAGCGCAAATTACCATTTATGTTCTTTATGAGTCGCTGTAATACATTATTCGAGACCTCTCTTATGTAAGCCTTCAAAAAAAATATTCAAAATGCCCTTGTAGCCCTTCAGTTGCCTTACCCTGCAGTAGACAAATATTTGAAAATTTATTTGTAATTGTTTCACAATAAATACAATGATGCACTCTATGCCCGAAGCAGTGATATCTATCAGTGAAATAAAATTCACTGAACGTCAGCTGGTAAGCTACTGCCGACTGGCGAATCAAGCAAAATAACTGTAGAACAAATGGTTTATGGTTGTAGCATTCTCGGCATTCGGTGGAAATCACAAATAAACCAAATAATTCAGCCATAATATTAATTTGTTATCTGACACTGATTGCCAGTCGAGCCATTTTCACTGGTTGCCACTGATTCGTCTCAGTTCTCACTGTTTCAGGAGTACAGAGTGCATTTATTTTAAACGTATTAATTACATTAGTTGTATCATATTTTTGTTTGACAAAAATTCAGATTTTATGTCTCTAATGTAGGGTTGCAGCAAAATTTTCGAAATCTGGCTCAAATCAGGAATAAAGCGTAGGGCCTAGTATAATTGTAAGAGCGAAGCTCGAATGAGTGAAATTCAACCATCGTAAAAATCAGTAAACCGCAAATTATTTACATTAGAAGCATTTTCACTGGTTTCTCTTATTCCAACCATTTTGACTGCTTCGTATTTGAAGCGCAGCTTCTCGTGACCCACGTATCTCATACTAACGAAGGTCAAGTTTTTTCTAAAATCTGTGGGTGCTGAGACAGAAATACGATGAGCATGCCCTGGGATACACGTTTTTTATGAAAATTGAAAAACATATTCTGAGAGAACTCTCTGATTGCGAGAGGGGTATTTGGCTTTTTCTGATTCGCTTTGGACGTCCGCCAACTGCGAATTAGCATTGCCGCGAGTGGTCACACGGGAGCTCAGGATCGGCAAAAAAAAAAATTAAGAGAAAAATTTCCCTCCCGTCGCCCGTGACAATGCTGCCAACTCGACCGCGAGCGTTCGAGAGGGGTCGGCCGGAGGGAGGGCGGAGGCAGAATATATACATCTTTTTTTTTTCACCCCAGTTTTTCCACCCCTAACCGCGGCACGGAAATGAAAATATTGTGGTTGCGGAAACGAGCGAAACGTAATGTATGCTAGCCCCTTCCCTTTACACTCAGCTGTGCTTTAATTTTAAAAGAATTAAAAACAACAACTAGAAAAAAAAATCAGGCGGGGTCGCTGGGGAAAGAGAAGTGAGGGCGAGAGGGCTGAAACGGCCCCCACCGAGAGGCTAAAACAAAAAAATAAAATAAAAATAATTTTTTTTTGGTAAAAAAAAAAAATCTTTGGCGAGCGGGTGGGAATATGTAACCGTGGTGGAAGGAAAGATATGCCTTGTAAATTACACCCTCTCCTGCGATTTCTGCGCCAACTGCAAAAGGGGAGTGTTTACTCCTAACCGACTCACCCCCCTTGGGCCCGTTGCGTCCCCTCCTGCAAGATGTGAAATTTTGCGATTATATTTTACATTTCCTCAGTTCGTTTTCTGCCTTCCTCCATACCACCCCTGCCCCTCTCTTTCCAACCCCAGTTCCTTACCGTGTTTCCTACCCTCCGCCGTCTCTTTCTCTCGCGTGTGATACGACCGACGGTAAATATGGTCCACAGCTGAGTTTTTTTTTTAGTCACAGCTTCTCCTTACGTCGTGCTTGCTTATTTTTTTCCTCTCCCTTCTTGTCGCGTCGTCACAAGTTTCTTGCGGCACGGGAAATGAAACATGGTTCGGAAGGAGAACCCACCGTCCGGGGGCTGGGAAACGCCCGGGGGAAGTTTTCTTCGCAACTACTAGTTCGCTCGCGATTCCGGAAATACGAGTTGGTCGCGCGACCTGATGGCTACTTGTGTCGTTTCAGAGCTTAGCAGTGACGCGTTGAAGTCTGATGCATTTGTCACCATCAACCCCTTGAGTCACAGGTTTCGGTAACTGAAGTTAAACTGCAAATCTGTGTCAATGAAAACCATCATTTAATTCCTTTTTTTTTAATTTCGTGGCCAGCCGAATGCAAGGCAGGTATTATTTTTATTTTCACCCCCGCGCCTATGCCCTTCGTGGGTAACGTAGAGGCATAATTATTTCCTTTACTTATCGTTGTCTTATCTATCTTATTACTTTCCATCCTTTGGCTCTCTCCCTCTTTACATAACTTTAATAGAAGCGTGTATTAGCCGACTTTGGCGCAGGGTTCAGGGATATGATACAGGATCCGTCCGCCATCTTGGTAGGCGCAACTGGCGGCCATGTTGGTCGGCGGCCTGGGACCACCGTGTTCCAAACTTGCCTGTTTAACCCCAAAAACCACATTCTAAATTAATTATTCCGTCCAAAAATCACTTTTTTCATCAAAAAATTCGACAAAAAAAATTGAAAAATGAGGAAAGCTGATTTGAAGCTCCTCAAAGCACGAGCCGAAAAATCCTTAGTCGAGCAAGAGGATTAGAGGCTCTTAGTGGAATGAGACACTTAATCCCAAGAGCAGGAGAGGAGGATTCAAGACTCTGAGCCAGGTCAAGCAGTCCAGGGAGGATCAACGGACCTGGCCCCCTCCCCCCGACCGATATTCTACACCTACTACCATCCTGCACCCAACATGCCCACACTCCGCTACCTCCGCGCCTCCCCCTCACCCACCCCTCTTCACACATAACCTCTCCCCTCCCAACCTGCCCTAACCATTCAATCATAAACAAAATAACAATTTTTTTAAAAAGGTACAAAAATCGAGAAACATATAATGTTAACCTCACACTCATCCAACCACTCACCTCACCTCCTCGGCCTCAACCACACAATCACAATTACAAAAAATAGAAAAAAATCGCAACAAAAAAAAAATTTCTAAAAAATAGAGGAACATATTGACGCTAGCCTGTGTACGCCCCACAGTTGTGCGCCAATTTAACTTGACGCAGGTACCGCCACTGTCGAGGACATGGTGGCTTATCTGGTCAGAGTTAATGACCTCCAGGCACCGACTAAAAAGTGCTTGGAGGTTGCGGGTATTATAATGAGGTAGACTATTACAGTTGTATTTTGAAGTCCGAATATATTGTCTCGTGTCTATATTCACAAATACACAACATCAAAACTTTAGAGGTGTGGTACTGTAGTACTTTGGCTACTCGTATTCAC
>NQII01002259.1:290674-337008 GCA_002778355.1 Clitarchus hookeri | reverse complement strand
TCTCGTAGGCGCCAGCGAAGTGCGCTAGGCGGGGGGGGGGGTGAGGGGGTGATGGATGTGAGCCAATATCGTGCTATAATCCCTAAACTGGCACGCGACAATATAATGTTACCCTATCCTACCCCAAGCTCACACCAACAAACCTCATCTCACCACTTCCTCTCCCCCACCTCAACAACACAAAAAAATCAAAAAAATCGACCAAATCCAGGAACATACAACATTAACCTCACACCCATATTTCCAACCTCACCTCATCTCTCCCCATACCACACACCAGCCAATAAAAAAATCGATAAAAATAGGAAAACATCTAAAAAAATTCCAAAAAATAGAGGAAAAATAACGTTAAACTCACACTCATCCCATTACCCTCACCTGACCCCCCTCAAAACACACCCCCTCGCAATCATAAAAACATCCAGAAAAGACGCAAAAAACCAAAATAATATATAAAAGATTAGGAACATATTACATCATAACTCCGACACCCATGCTGGGTGTTGGTGACCTTGACCCCAATGACTTTGAACACAAAAAAAATCGAGAAAAAATAGTTTTAAAAAAATCAATGNGAACACAAAAAAAATCGAGAAAAAATAGTTTTAAAAAAATCAATGTTTTAGGGACATATTACACCACTGACACCGACGCCCATGTTGGTTGCTGATGGCCTTGACTTTAACCCCAATGACCTTGAAAATAAATAATTTAGAAAAAATTGTAAAAATCCGAAAAAATTCATAAACATCGACGAACGTATTACACTACTGACTCCGAGACACATTTTGAATGTTAGCGATCGTGACCTTCACCTCAATGACCTTCAACACAAAAAATTTAAAAAAAATAGTTTAAAAAAAATTGAAATAAATTAATAAAAGTTTTGGGACATATTTTATTACTGACTCCGACCACCATGTTGAATGTTGGCAAGTATAAACTTAACCCTAATAACCTTTAACACACAAAATCAGGAAAAAACTGCGCAAAATTACAAAACTGTAAAAAAACCATTGTGTAAAAAATTACGTACCTAAAAAAACCATGTTGGGTGCATGTGAACATAAAAGTTCGATTCTCGTAAAGATGGCAGAGCCCAGCCACTCCCTGGTACGACGATCAACAGACAACTGAACCGCACGTCTATATACCATTGGCTATATAGCCGATCAATCTTACGACCCCCAAAGCGAATTATTGACTTTATGTGGTTCACATACGCCACCTTTCCCGACAACACAACATTCGTCGCTCCAATTCCCGCGCCGTTTAATAAACATAGCTCAGCCCCCGTCAACATCTACGCTTGCCACCAACCCACCGCATGACCCCATTCCCTACCCCACAATAACTCATCATTAGAGACCTGAAAAATTCGGGTTTTCATTTCGGGACAAGCTAGAATTCAAAAACCCCGTACGTTTGTATTGCTTGTGCTATTGGTCTACCCGTTAAATTACACCTCCTGGACAACTCTGAGCCTATAATAAATACACAGTGAAATGCAGACCGAATCACCGTCTTCCGCTAATACAACAAGCAACCAATGCACAGTGATATCTGCATGATTTTGCATACGAAAATAGAGTGCAGCCTACAGGTAATAGAACTCGCGAATTTTTCAGGTCTCTGCTCATCATATATCGTCCCCTCACTATCTACACTCGTCATCAACCAACCACACGATTCCCCACCCCTCACCATTACTATCAAATTCTCAATCGGTTCCTGAAGATACTGACCACCCAAGACTGGCTCCTTCCAAGACCAAATTCCTGCTTAAATGGCTAGAGCAGTGGCCAAGACGAACCCACCGTACCACCCACGTGCACCAACAGTCGATGACAACCAATCTCGAGAAAGTAGACTAATACGAATGACCAGGCCAAACTTACTAGATTACGGTTTTTCTCGGGGATATCCAGTTTCCCCCCGCCCCTTCATTCCGACGCTGCTCCATAATCACCTCAATCACCCTCATCGGCTCTGAAGACCTCGATGTTAAGAGCCGCCCACAACACTCCACTGTAACTCGGAAACTATCAACTTTCGGACATAAGTTCATACGGAAATTTCGGTTGGTTTTGTGGTGTACTATCCACTCCTCGATTACTTCCCGAGTGTTTGGGAACATTCTTATAAAAGGAAGTTTATCATTGTGCGGTACAGCACACTGCAAGGCTCGGTGTCTAGTGATCTACCCTGCAAGTGACTCATTCGTAAGCTATGATTCTGCTTTCGGTTGTGAATGCTTCATATCTTCATTGAACAACACAAATAAGACAGCTCTTTATTTGCGATCACGTAACAGCAGATGTGTCTGCTTAAGTACAGCAATAATCGAATCGAAAAGCTATTAACTCTCCAACTAGGGGACTGAACACGTACTATAATTATAGTACTTTCACTATAATGCTTAAGTACAGCAATAATTGAAAAAAAAAATTGTTATTTGCTACACCTAATATGTCCGAAAGTGTTAAAGGCCGATATTACACGTCACCTGCTGCCGTACTTACTATTGTACAAGATTCTGTAGTGCCTGATGTACGAGCTGGTGTACCAGCCACTATGCCAGCCGCCATGGAAGGTTGCTTCCCCGCGGTAATGGCTACTGGTGAACCCTCGCCGATAAATTACCCTGCATGTATACGCAAAGACTTAAAAACGTTGTTAAAAAGAAAAATCCGGTGAAATTATGAAAAAATATTGGTAAAAAATTGTCCAGAAATCTACGTAAAACTACGGACGTAGTGTCCGTAGTTCTTCAACTGCGAACTTTCCGTAGTTTTCACGTAAATTTCCTTGAATTTACAAAATCTCTCAATAATTCAGCTAGATAGTTTCCTGAATATCCGGTTTACAAAAAAGGATTACGAAATAGACTAATTACTCGTTAATAAAGTGTTTTTACCGTGTAAAAAAATTATACTTAAGAAATTTAAATACTTATACAGGAGCGGATTTTGAAAATGAATCAAACATTTTGGGTAACACTATTGTAAGGACTCGCTTATTACGCACTTCTAACAGCATGCTTTTATACATCTCTAAATAGTATAAAACAAAGTCGCTTATCCGCGTCTGTCTGTGTATTCGCTTAGTACTTCTAAACTACTTGATGGACTTTGATGCGGTTTTTAACATCATTTAGAGTATTTCTTAAGAAATATTTTAGTGTATAAAACATATATATATATATTTAGTTTAAGGTACTCGAGAAATGTCAAACCGTTTGTAATCAAGTCGTAAAAATCTACTTTTAGGGCGCTTACATGGCTTGCGCTGACTAAACCATAAGAGATACATCAAATTAATGAACTACAGAATTGTAGCTCTCAAAAAGGTCTACAGAAAAGTCCGTGACAGCATATGTTTATCTTTTAGGGATGACCCACAGTAACCATTTTTGTCATTCAATGTATCGCTGTGAAAACTAAATTGTTACCGGGCGAAGCCGGACCGGTTCGCTAGTATTATATATATATATATATTTGGAAACGCACGTAATTTTTTTCAATCTCAAGTAACGTTTGAGTGTTTTAATCGTTGGCTCTCGCTGCTTTTCGATGGTTTGAAGAAATAAATTTGAATGGTAAGAATATCCTGACTGTCGCGGAAACGCTAATTTTGTGGTTCTAGAGGCGAAGAAAATTTTCGTGTAACTTCGGCATTGCATGTTTCCATAATCTGAAGCTATAAGTAACGTTGAGATATTCCGTATTTCGTATGTACGGAGCTCGTTTCCGTATATTGANTAATTTTTTTCAATCTCAAGTAACGTTTGAGTGTTTTAATCGTTGGCTCTCGCTGCTTTTCGATGGTTTGAAGAAATCAATTTGAATGGTAAGAATATCCTGACTGTCGCGGAAACGCTAATTTTGTGGTTCTAGAGGCGAAGAAAATTTTCGTGTAACTTCGGCATTGCATGTTTCCATAATCTGAAGCTATAAGTAACGTTGAGATATTCCGTATTTCGTATGTACGGAGCTCGTTTCCGTATATTGTCTGTACATTTCCGTAAATATTTTCGTGAATATAATGACATTTTTAACAGTGTGGAGCACAAAAACCTAACTGAGTNACTGTACATTTCCGTAAATATTTTCGTGAATATAATGACATTTTTAACAGTGTGGAGCACAAAAACCTAACTGAGTTTAATTGTGCGTACGAATGACTGCTCGTATTAAATTTTACATTACGTGGATGGCGTTTTAAGACAATGGCATCCTTGTCATGTTGTGTTTATTTATTTCTTTATATAACTTGTTGTTAATATTTAATAATGAAATTAAAACCTTGTAATAGCATACATAAGTGATTTACAGAATTCGTGAAACCAGAATGAAATTATTTCAGTCTCCATTTTCTCATGTGAGACTGAAAAAGAATAAATTGGTTAATCTTTTCCACGGTAACAGACGAAACGAAAATAAAAAACATGGGCAAAGTATTGTGGACTTAACTAACCCTTACAGGCCTCGTTTTAAAATATTTCATCTTAAAAAAAAAAGTTACAGTGAAACAAAAATTCCAATAGGTCATTGATACAGCCCTAAACGTATTTAAAAGCGATCACCATCAGCGTTATTTGATTGTGAATTATTTCAAAGCTATATTGATTAATTTCAGTTTTATGAAAGTATAATCACGATGGAGACGACATTTTTTTGTTTCTTCTTCCCGAGTACAGGAGTAGCCTCGTGGAGCATCCTACGCTTTTAAACTGCAAAGTGATTGGCCAGGCACGAGATCCGACATGAAACCTGGCGCAGAAAACACGACACGTCCTGGTAACTAAACCTGGTATGAAGCCGGCCACACCAGCCGACAAATGCCACGGTGACTGACGTACCAGCTGGTATGACAGCTACTGTGGGAGACCTTGCGCAAGCTAGTACGGGTTGCAGTACCGTGTAAAATGGCCTCAGTGTGCCGTGGCCAGTTTTGTTGCAGAATGATCTACAAAAACAAAAAGATAATGACGGACGTGATTTTAAGCAGCTACGAATAATCGACATCAAAAACGGCACCGTTTTGTAATAAAGTGAGTTTAAAGTTACGTCCTGAAGTTAGGAAACCGATGTGTATGCATGTCACATTAGGAGCAATTTGCACACTATTGTAGCACGTCGAGTGGAGAACACGATAATTACTTTACAGTACGTTCTTAAATTTTATCATTGAAAATCGTGGGATATTAAATAAATCGTACTTAAAACAGGTCCAACAAAGGAAAAAAGTACACTTATTTCAAAAACCAGTAATTTTTTCAGTTTGATTCAATATCTTATCGTTTTGGAACACGTTCTAAGCTGCTGCTACGCAAATGTACTTTCACTATTCGGGTCACATTAAGAAAGAAGAATTTTCAAATTCGCATACTGCGGCCGATAACAAAACAAATTATGACGAAAGTGTACGTAGGATTTAAAACACTGTGTTCTAATAATCTTGAAAAAAAAAANCGATAACAAAACAAATTATGACGAAAGTGTACGTAGGATTTAAAACACTGTGTTCTAATAATCTTGAAAAAAAAAACCATTATAGTTGGTTTTCTATGAGTCGTTTCAGTCACATGTACATATATCATTTTAAAAGCTTTGNGAAAAAAAAAACCATTATAGTTGGTTTTCTATGAGTCGTTTCAGTCACATGTACATATATCATTTTAAAAGCTTTGCAACAAATAATGTTTTTTTCGGGACTTTGCTAATATCGTTATAACTAGGGGCAGGGAAATTTGACGTTTTAAACTACTTGTAGGCCAGACTCCAATGTCTTATGTATTTTCGAGCCCTCGCCCTAGCTTTCTGTTCATTGGCTTCTGCCCCAGTGTGCAGCCATTTTTACTCCAGACCTGCAGGTCTGTTCCTCGCCCAGAGTTCACCTGGGCGTGTCTAATAAACCGTGGCCCAATTACAAGCGTAATAGAATTGTACATGTGTTTGAATTCTAGCTTGTCCTGAAATAAATTCACGAAATTTTCCAATTGCTGGGTAGGAATAGCAAAAGTTAGTGATTTTTTGCAAAAAAAAAAAATGAGTACATGGTAGACTTCAATACCATAAGCACCCAACAGTTGTTTGTAAATTGTCATTGGTTAATGTCTCCTTGAGAAGGCGTTTTCATATTTGAGCGGGCCACTCAGAATTCGGCAACATCGGCACGGCTCCTACGCGACTCGTGTGCAGACAGTTGACACGCGTCGGAAATTAGTTCAGCCAATCAAGATAGGTAAACGACCATACGGTGTTGTGAAATATAACTTGTATTGAAATATTTTCGCGAAATTTCGCTGCCCCTAGTTATTGGTAGAGACTTGCAAAATCCGCGTTATTAGCCTATTTCGTGACCGGTTGTACCATAAACACATGTACGTTTGCACGTTTCTTGTCATCGTACCATACTTATTTGACACTCCCTGGGAAACTCTACTCCACTGAATTAATACTTCATATTTGTGGGCCCGAAACACGTGCAGTTTAGTCACAAGGGGCATGTCTTCACGCCTTGGTGGCGGCCAACGAACAAATAACGTCAGATGGGGTGTGTACAGGGCTGTGAAATATAGCAGGAGAACAGAGAATAACGCGAATTTCGCACGTCCCTTGTTATTGGTTTCTCTTAGTCAGAATAAATTCTGGTACTTGACTGGGCGAGTCAGATTAAGGCCGTTCTGCCCGCAGAGTAGATAAGTACACACGGGAGAAATTTCGTGGAGGTTCCTTCCATTTGGACGTATCCGTTCTCTGATTGGCTGAATCTAGGCTATGGCTAGGGCCAGTGACTTTTCGCGTAAAAATCGGAGCACACAGTAGACTTCAATACTATATACACACCTCAGCTGTTGTTATACCTCCATTGGCTGCCGGTGCCGTGTCCGTCTTTGACCAAGCCACTCAGGACTAAGTAACTCTGGCACTGAAACTTCGTTATTCGTGCGCAGACGGTTAACACGGACCAGAAACTTTTTTAGCCAATTAAAGAAGCTGGACGACCCTACCGTGATTTGGACTGTATATGGTCTCGAAATCTTTTCGCGAAATATCACTGCCCCTACCTACGGCCTTTAGCTTGATTGTCGACTGCGTGCTGCAAAAGTTTCCCTCTGGCAGGGCTGCCAAGTGGCGAGTAAGTTACCGGGCGCTGATTGGCGAACCGAGTTCCGACATGCAGCTAGTCAGTGACGCCGTTTTTGCTGGCGTGTGCTGCTTGAGCTCGCGGTATCAACGGTTGTTTCACGCCTGTATTCCTAAGTACTTTACGCTCCGGCTATGAACGCCCGCGATTTGGCGGGCAGGAATTTAGGACACGTGGCTAGTAAGGCCATCCAATAGCGAATATGGGACCAGGCTGAAGAGTTTTGAATTACAAATACGCTGGAACTCTTTTCCCGAAAGTAGGGCGACCCTAGCGATATCTCTCACGCGCTAGGGATCATCCGTATTGCACGTTGTTATTTTTTTGCTCTGTGCGCAGAGCAGAAGGAATACAGCTGACAGCTAGGAGCTGAAGACACACTCTAAATTCGAATCAGTGAAAAACAATTTGTTCACAGTGAAATTCAATTACTCAAATCAGTGAAAATGGCTCAACCTAGAATCGGCGGAAAATCACTGGCTGCTTCAGTGAAACAATTTCCCTGATTGAATAAGTGAGAGCCAACAGCGTGAAGTGAATTAAATATTGTTTTATTGCATTTTTGAATTGAGGCAAATCATTACAAGGAATAAACAAATTTCCGATAGTCACGGTTTATATCGTGCAATATAACGTAATTTAAAAAAAAAGGCAGGAAAAGCTTATGTCGTGGATATGAACCCTTACAACCCGCTTTTAGACCGTTACTTTACCAATCGAGCTACCCAGCGAACGTAAACTACAAATCGGAAAATATATGTCTTTCATTTTTTTTTTATTGAAAACATGTATCTTTAAATTGTATGCTGTACTTTTCGTTTTTAGTTAAATTCGTAACATCAGGATTATTAAAACAAATGGTACGTGTAAATGCACTCACTCTACCCCGTCTAATACAGTTTAAATCTTCAAACCTAACGCCATGATGATTACGTGAAAACTAAATGAAAGACGTAAAAACGGAATGAACGANTTTCCGATAGTCACGGTTTATATCGTGCAATATAACGTAATTTAAAAAAAAAGGCAGGAAAAGCTTATGTCGTGGATATGAACCCTTACAACCCGCTTTTAGACCGTTACTTTACCAATCGAGCTACCCAGCGAACGTATACTACAAATCGGAAAATATATGTCTTTAATTTTTTTTTTATTGAAAACATGTATCTTTAAATTGTTTGCTGTACTTTTCGTTTTTAGTTAAATTCGTAACATCAGGATTATTAAAACAAATGGTACGTGTTAAAGCACTCACTCTACTCCGTCTAATGCAGTTTAAATCTTCAAACCTAACGCCATGATGATTACGTGAAAACTAAATGAAAGACGTAAAAACGGAATGAACGACTGAATGTTCATGTTGCCTCGTAAAATGGTGTTATAAAATATGAAACTCACGTTTAAAAAATACTTTTTCATTGGTTTTGTTAGTTTATGCGTTGCTATTTCATTAAATACACGTTGTTTAACGGATGCATCACACGTTGTTTAACGGATCCATCAGTAAAAAAAAAAAAGTCACTGAAAGACAGAGAATGTAATGGTTGACTAATCAGAGGGAAATTTCACTGGTTAAATAAGTGAGGAAAACTTGCGCTTTTTCACTAATTCATCAGTTCAATTGACCGAAGTGGCTGTTGAATAAGCCACGCGCTGTTAACTGATTTAAACAGTGAAATTCTCACTGATTCAGATTTAGAGTGTAATCACGAATAGGACATTACACCAGCCAGTTTGAGATAAGAAAGACGATCATGAGGAAAAGGTCGAAGGAGAATTACCAAGAGCCATATGTGGCTTAGTAAGTCAAGAAGAACAGAAGGTGACAAAATTGCTGAAACGTGAATTTCATGTCACCTGGTTTTGAAAAGAGGTTTAACAGTTTGAAGGTCTGCAAACATTTACCAGCAATCAAGACACAAGCTAAATGTGGTTTGTCTGTATCCACCATGACAAAAACGTTAGTTCTGTTCGTATTTTCCATTAAGACTTCGGCTCTCAAGATCTTGATGTTAAGAGCCGTCCAAATCTCTTCCCTCGCTCACACCATTAAGCCCCAATCCCAATATCAAATTGTTTCCTTCAATTATATTTGACAATAAAATTTGAAGACGAAAAATGACAGTCAAATATTTTCATTCAACAAATTGGATCAAATAATCTTAAATGTATTTGAAAACTTGTCACACGGTCAATTTTTTCTGGGAGGAGCTGATCGGAATATTTTTTAAATCATTACTTTAAAGTGAGGTAATGCTGTTGTGTTTCCATGCAGTTCACTACAGGGAGAAATGTAACAAATATTGTGATTTATTTTCACTTCTTTACTAAATCATACCTTTGTTTATCAGATATATTTCCTGCACAATAAAATTTAATGTCCCCAAGTCCGTAATATTATTGTGAATTAATCGCTTAAAACTGAAGTCATGCACAAAGAGCTGCTATGCAAACTAATTATCTTCATAAACATTTTTGATTACATCAATTGTTCGCCATTTTCCAGTTTCATATTGTCGGAAACGGCAATTTTTGAAATGCTCGTTTCTGATTGAGTCCATAAAACATTTTAAAAAATAGTTTTTTTTTATGTTTAATGGAAACTAGTGCCATCCAACTTTCCCCAGACAAACATTGCGGTGGTAATAACGTTTCGGTGACGCCAGAACCATCAAATTTTATTTGTCCAACTTTATATCTAAAGCAGTTTGACGGAAACATTTGAGTATGAAACAAGGCCTTTACCTATTTCCTGTTTGCGAATGCAACATCGGACCCTCTTAGTGCGATGTGCAAAGTATATTGTTGGTTTACTAACATCCAATAGAGTTTCAAGTTGAATGGTTGAATGTGTCACAATAAAAATTCATTTGTATCTGCAACATAATGTACAGTCTAAAAAGCTAAATATGTATTTATTTTGCGATACCTAAATGTTTATGAACTGTAGTTCTTTTGCTAAACTTTGCGGGACGCTAGATAAACAACGAGAGTGTACTTGTGTGAGTTTTCTCTTCAAGGGCAGGCGTATTTTCTTATTTGTTTTTCGTGAACCACACTCGAGAGTGTGCCTCATTAGAAATGCCATTTCGGAGCGCTACAACAGAGCTAACAACTTTTATTTTTCAAAGCGTTGTATCTCAAAAAATTAGGGTCAGATACATACATAAACTACTCGAGGGGTCTGCGTTGAACCTTGCTATAGACTTTCCACCAATAAAATGACAGAATCGCGGCTAAAATGTCCCATGGGCACACGCAGCGTACGAGAACACTTCGCGCCAGTTCGGAGCTTTGCGCGTAGCAGCGAAAGCGAACTCGATGCACGTTAACAGTGTAGCCCTTATCGCTCGCGAGCTTCTAGGCTCTTCAAACATGGAAAACGGCTCCAGGTGGGCTGGACCCCTTAACGACGACAGGAGAATTGTGTCTCAGAACCACTTGCTGCTGACTTGAGACTCAAGAGATTTTTTAGTAGTGCCTGTCGTTGGGTTCGAACCATTGCTTATCAATCCCTTTGCAACACGAATGAAATGCTTTATCAAGCAAAGCCACACAAGAGACGGCTGGATTAGGCATCTGTGTAAGCACCGAACCAGATGGTAGGATTTTACGCAACGCTTATCTGAGTTAGAAACTGTTCGTGAGGATGATGAAGATATTATTATTATTATTATTACAAAGGGCACGTAGTTAAGGAGAGACAGTGCCCATAGCATATAGCTATATTTGTGTGGTTAGACTACTCGCCTCCAATATAGGCGAATTTGGTTCGTTTCCCGGCGTTTTCGCATGTGGTAATCGTGCCGGACGATGCCGCTGGTTGGCGGGTTTTCTCAGGGATCTCCCGTTCCCCACACCCTTTCATTCCGGCACTGCTCCATTCTCACCTCACTTCACCCTCATTAGCTCTCAATATCTCGATTTTAAGATAAGCCTAAATCTCTTCACTCACTCACTCTATTTTTGCTATAACTTTTGTTTAATATTTATTTTAGGACCCCGTTTATATTTGGATAGTTTTTCAAATACGTTGGATTAAAAAGTTAAATTTTTTTACTGCTGGAACAACTAAATCTTGTCATTTCCAGAAAGTAATTTGTGATGTACTCCTGTTTGTCACATAAGGTAAAATAATAAATACCATTCACTGTTAACTTCTGGCGAGTCCTGTGTCACACAAAGATATTTTTCTGATAAATAGGGACTTAGAATTTTCGTGTAAAGATTTCAAGACCTGTTGTATTTCATGAACATTTTATAGCTCATGTCCATTTCCGTAGTTGGATGATTTAGGCGTTGTGCATCTTAGGAGTCTGCCCGCGAATAACAGACATGCGGTAACAGAGCCACTTAATTATTATTGGTGATTCCAGTAAGAAAATGTCTCCTGACAAAGACACGTGGCCAATAAGCAACGGAAAACTGATGATACGCCGTTAGGGTATTGAAATACGGCGTGCGTGGAAATCTTTTCCGAAAATCGGGTGTCCGTACAAGTAACGTATCATTAAGGCATTGTAATGCTAAAAAAAATACTGATGAATTTAAGTCCTTAGTACTCTTACCTTTAAACATTCTAGATACATCTTATCAAACCGTTTCAGCTGTTGCATATAGTACTTTTGTGCGGGCATAGCACTGCATTTCAAATGCAGCATTCGTTACCACAATGTGCTGCAAGATTTGTGTTATGCTGCATTATCTGAATAATGTATATGCTAGAACAGTATTACGTCTTGCGAATCAGTTGCCCGTGGGGAAGACCATGCCCGGAAATTCATAGTACCGGTAAAAAAATAATTTTGTTGTGCATATACATATGTATACTCTATGTGTGTATGTGGACGGGTTGTACAACTCAGTTTGGCAAAGATAACATTTTGTAATAAATCAAACCAAAAACTTCTTCTAATACATATACTTAAGTTTCGTTTTCCACATGTTCCTCAAACTTAAAATGTTTCTAGCTACAAGGGCCTATTGTTTTTTTAAACTAATCAACGCTATCGCTGTTATTATTCGATGGTGCTGAGGGATTCTACCATTCAAGTACCTTGAACGAGCAGAGTCCAGTGCTTGGTAAGGAAAATCCCCTACATGAACACAGTGCACTTTGACATATAGTAGTGCAACTGCAGCTGATTAGTAGAGATTGTCCATTCCTTTTGTTACCTAGACTTTGAGCATCTACCATGCATGTCTTTATAGTTTCAGTCTCGGCTGGAGTTATACAGATAGGGCGCATAAAAAATACAAATCTTCCTTTGATCTTGTATTCCTCCGTCATGGGAATTTTTTTTATTAAACCTACCATATGCAGGGCACAGTTCTTTTGAAATCACTGCTGAAATGAATAATATATTTCCCCCTTCGCTCTATTGTGTGATGCCCAGATGCTTGCAAGAAATCTGAATGTTGGAATGACACAGTGTCCAAATTGGTCTGGCATGGCTCGATGTTTTGGTCCATTGAAAAAATATATTAACTTCTCCCGTGCCAATTGTTTATAAGTTCCTCCTGATCACTAAACACTTAATGACTTGGCAGATGGACAACACTGTTCTTTGTTTTTTATTTACCTATGTATGCTGAGTAATGACAATTTCAAGGCCATGCGTTGACAATTGCCCATTCTGGGAATGCATTTGGGCAATCAAAATAGTGTCGACTACGCCTTGGAAAAAAACATCTTCCTTCGCAGAGCTGTGATGACTTAAACCATTCATTGGCTGATGCAGTAGCTACCGACGTACTAAAATGTCTGAGTACGTTTTATGGCTATATAACACCATAATTATGCACATGATCAATCAGTGTTCGTTGTTTATCCATGAGTGTATCAAGGGATTATTACAAAGTTATCTTCATGGTAATTGAATTTTTGACTCTATTTCCAATCACTGCGGTGCACATTTTTGCATCAAGATTAGGTGATATTTTTGTAAGAAGAGCCAACATAGTTTCATTGAATTGATCCTTAATCTGTTCCATCGATAGATGTGTTTCGTATCTGTGAGGATTAGGTAAACGACATGAATTTTTTATATTCTTGTACAAATGAGCTATAGATTGACTGAAGTTATACTCTGCGTCATTTAAATTGCAATGCAAGAGTACCAGTTTCTCCCATCTCGTGAGGAATACACCACAAGCAATTGATACCGTAGAATATCTTATAATGTATGTGTAATAGATGGCTTTGTAACATTTATTCCACCATGACTCTTGTACAGAATGTAGGCCCTACAGATCTGCAGTGCTCCATTCACAAACATGGTTAGCTTTTATTTCTCTAATCCACTTCTCTACTCTGATGTCACTTTTTCCTCTACAACCTGTGGTAGGTTTGTTACTGAAGAACTTTAACACGTAATCTTTGGATATCGGCCATCTGTCGCATATAAGTCATTCAGTACACAATTTACTCTGAAGGCAACATCATCTTACCAGGTAACACCAGCTGGTTGGCTCTCCGAACTATGGACCGCTTGAATGTTGTCATCCCAGTTCTGCCGCTAGACCTACAAAGAAAGGACTCTCTCCATAGCCTTGGTTTTTTCTTTTGTCGTGCAGTTTCGCAATCCGTTCCAGAGAATGAGCACTGCTGCAGATAAATAAATGGTGATTCACGCCTCAGTCTCTTCAGTTCTGAAGTATCACCTACTTTTTTGACTACGCTTAGATATAACACTTTCAATGTGGTGTTTTGAACTATACGTACAATGTACAGCTACAGCTAACTTGGGACATGAAATATGTAAAGCGATCCTGCAGTTTGTCACTGAGCACGTCGACACGTCGAAGACAGGACCACAGAGTACGTAAGAATGCAGAGGTGAAAAAGCAGATTGTACTGCAAACTCCAGCGATATACGCCACCAAAATGGCTTCACTGGCCAGCAAAATGTTGAAACACCGTTCGCCAATCACAGCCGGCAGCCCAGCAGCGTACAGTAGCCAACGAGACGCAAGGTCTGTTCGGAAGGGCGTGATGCGGCCAATCAGTGAATGGGTACGCCCACATCAATGGAACCGACAGGCCATTTCGTCTCTGTGTACTTATATACTTTGTAGCTACATGCTTCAGAGTCTCTATCCTCTTCGAAACGTCAATAGTAGATGAGGCAGGGTTGTCGCTACTGCCACCTGAGTTATACAGGATGATGGCTAGTAGGGTACTGAGTTAGTATACTTTGGCGCAGAGTAAGGGCACATGTGGTTGTTGCATAACGAGTAAACAAATACTCTTATTCTCGGTTAGTTCACACAAGTCTTTTACTTGACTGAAAGTGACATGGATATTTACACTAACACACATACGAGACTGAGCTCCCGCTCCCACATGTCGTGGGCCTGAAGGGTGGTTGGCAGAATGCTATGCGTCGGTGGGGAAGGTCGCTTGAATGGAAACTTTTTACTTAACCGTGACTGCGGCTTGTGATGAGTTGTCTTCGTTGGTTGGTGCAGCTGGGTCGTCTAGGCTTCCCTTCTCGGATGTCCGGAGTTGGTTCCCCGTGACATGTGGTGTGTCTGCGATCTCGGCTGGCGATTCCCGTCGGAGACCTCGCGTCTCCTCCTGCGTCGACATCCGCCCTAGCGCTTCCGACTCCTCTGCCTCGGAAAATACCGCTACTTTTTTGGGAACATACTTATAAGTTCTGGGAACTCCTACACAGATTCTACCGGAAATCTGCACATACTGTCTTGGCTGTTCCTGGGTTATCTCCCCGTTGACGTCACAATTGACTCATTGACTGACTGACTGATTTGCTTCGTCGCCATCGGCGCATGACTACACCCTCTCGTCGTGGGGCCTCTTCGTTATGAGGCTGTCACTCGTCTCGCACTGCATGTCCCGACTTGGTTTGTCCCGGAACTCTACACATACTGTCTCGGGCTAACTGACTGAACATCATGGACTAGGCCTGTGCCGGGTCCGAACCCCGGCCTGGTGATATGACTNATGGACTAGGCCTGTGCCGGGTCCGAACCCCGGCCTGGTGATATGACTGACTCATCCGACTGCCTCGCGTCTCTCGGCGTGTCTCTGAACAACTCCTCCGCCTCGCATCGAACAACTCCGTACAACTGACTCTCGCCTCGGCTGACGAACCACTGACCGTACATCACTGCCTGGGCCAGGGTCCGAACCCTGGTCTGGTTGATGGACTCACCCGACTGCCTCGCGTCTCTCGGCATGCTGGCGAACAACTGACTTCCACCTCGGCTGTCCTCGTAAATTTAACGCGTCTGTCGCTATATTCAAACTACCCTTATAGGCACTTTCTCGGGAGAGAACTGGGGAGTTCCCCTGTATAACTCGGGCGTTTTTTGTGCCCGATTTTGTGTCTCGTCAGTGGCTTGTGCGCTCGAACTAGGATGGAGGAAGGGTGAGGGTGGGGTCTCAGGGATTCCTATAGTACTAATTTCCGAGCTGTGATCTGCACAAATTATGGCCGGGGGCACCCCCTGTTTCCTTCGCCGTGTGGCTTATCTGGCTGAAGGTTTTTCCCCGAGCATCCATACGCCTTGGGACATTCCCCGTGTCCTTCGTCGTCTCGATTCATCCTCGGGGGTGAATCCCCGGGTTGAAAGTTTCGTGGACTGCTGCCCGCCCTGGATATGTATTGTTAAGGTGGCAGGGTGTGGTAACGGCGCCATGCCTATTCTAGTACGCGAGATGCGTCATGGTGACCACGAACCCATAATTACGTCGGTGTTAATTCTGCCAAAATTTGTCCAAATAAATATTGTGGCGAAAATACGAGTTCGTAGTTCAATAGTTGTGTCTGTACCACTGTGTAAGGTGAGTGAGTGAGTGAAGTGATTTGGGCGGCTCTTAACATCGAGGTATTGAGAACCGATGCTGTGTAAGGTAAATTGCAATAGTTGGGTATAGGGGTCCTTCCGATTTTTTTTTTTTTAAATATAAACATGCTAGAAAAACCAAGAATTTATTATGGTGGGGGAGGTCCTTCCTTAAGCACGACGTATCATAAAATAATAACGCGAATTTCACACGTGTCTATGTAGAGTTCATTCGTGGTTTATTCACACTTTTTGAATCAAAACTTTGAAAAATCACACTATATATGACGTGCTTGATTCTTTCCTAAATATATCTTTTATCATAATCGTGTGATACTTCTGGTTAAATTGAACACTTGCTTACATTTAAACTGTAATTTATAATATTTCACTTATAATTAATATAAATAAAAACAGGGAGAAAATAGGTGTATTGGTTATGTCTAGTAAGAAATAGTTCTTATATAAAATATTATTAAAGTGACAGCGCACGAATGCTATGCGCTGCCCTTCGGTGTGATCTTCGAGATTTGGTTAAGCTTTGCTTGCATGAGGCGGAGAAATATCCTGAAAGTAGAATTTCAGCAGGAGTTCAGAAAAGTTGGAAGTAACCGAGAATGGACTACGCTACCGATTATGTGCTGCGGGTGTGCTTATCGGATATTAAAGTGCAGCTTATGCGCACAGGATCTCGCCGCGAAGATCAGGTGTCCTTAGATAAACGCCCTGCGGCAGCATTCGTTTCCGGCACCGCGTCGCAGACACTTCGCCGAAAGCATTAACTCCCTCGCGGATCTTGTTTACGATCGTCCACAACTCCCTCGCGAACCGCCCAGGCTCGCCAACCGCCGCTCTAAATATCCCGCCCCCGCTTCGCTCTTTCTTAAACATTCCTGCCTCCGCTCCGAGAATTTCTNTGCAAAGAAACCTCCGACCACTTCCTCACAGTAAAACTAATTTCTTGATAATTTGAAAGTAAGAAACAGATTTCACGGAAAACAGTTTTAAAACGAAAAGGAATTGTAGCGGCGATGAGGGGGAGAAGTCGGAGAGAGAAAAGAGAATGCAGGGGTAAAAAAAAAAAAAGTTTATTTTAATCTGAACAACCCGCACCAAGTAAAAATCCTTAATCTTCTTACAGGCTTTTTTCCTCCCTTTACTTTTTTTTTTTTTTCGTACTCTCTTACGTTTCCTTGACTTATTCTTCTGCCCCGTTTATCTTGAATTTTTTTTTCGTACCGTGCCTTTTTTTTTTTCTTATTCGTTTGGAAGTTGGTCCGTTTAAAGTCGTAAAGTAAGCTGAAGATAAAAGGGGCGGTTGGAAGCTGGGAGGATGCAAATCAAACAGCTACTAGACCCAGTTACTTTCTCGTGTTCTGTGGATTATGGAGCCCTCTCTCACCGTCTCTCTACTTTACTCTTTTTCTCCGTCTTTCTTGCTCTATCGTCGCCAGTAGCCGCAGCAGACGCTGTACACTTATTTTTACGGCCTCCGCGGGACGGAAGAAAAAAAAAAGTCCTAGTGAATGAATGCATAAGGAAGGAAACGGCTGTATGCTGTTACGCTATTGTGAGACCAAGCACTGCTGTCTCCCCGCTTGGGAGAGATGGAATGTGAAATTATTTCTGCCTGAAAAAAATTAAATAACTACGAAATAAATCCCTATCAGAGCTAAACAAATTTCAGTTTCGGAAAGTGTTTTTGGTGAGGTCACAAACGGGCATAATAACTTAAGCATCAAAACGACACCCTATCCCCCCCATTGGCATAATCGGCTTGAGTCAAACTTGAATAAAGTTAGTCACGACAAGGCTGCATGCAAGCTTGCATCAAGCCTGCTGTGAAAGGAAGCAGGTTTGAATAGAGCTTGACTTAAGCAAATAAGTCTTCGTAGGCCAAGGTTGTAGAAAATCTGGCATAATGCAACCAAAATTCAAGGCATTTGCAAACTTGCCATCTTCAAGTATGTGCCAGTAATACAAAAACATGGGTACATGCACTAATGTACGCGCGTTAGAAGTTATACTTCTTTGCCATAACTAAAATAAAATTTAATTACGTATGCAAATAATTTATCTAAGTAGGAACACGATAAAATGACCGAAGAAAGACATTAAATACAATTGTTAAAGGTTTGATTAACGAACATAATTAAATTAAAATGACCTCAAATACTTGAAAACACATTCAAAATTTTATTATACAATATTTGTCACTAAAGATTTTTTTACGGCACAATGTAAGTAAAATTAATAAATAAAAAATACCTATATTCACACTGAATTACTTATATAAATGAAAAGTTTTTCAATTTGCTTATTATATGAACTGCTTTTCTGTCGGTTTTAAATATAACCACGTGCTATGTTGTGTATCTTGCGTTTGTATATAGCTAGACGATACGCGCATGCGCGTTCGGTCATACCCCTACCACGATCACTGTCGAATTTCGGTAGACTGTGCGCGCGCAACTTCCGTTGCACACTAAACTTTCACCCTCAACGCGCCAAAAGAAGTATAACTTCAAAAATTTGGCTTTAATCAAGCTTGTAAAACACATGATATTACAAACTAGCTCTTCGAGGCAAATTCAAGTCAAATTACAAGCTTAAACGCATGTTATCTGGATTGTTTTATCTTATAGCAAAATGATCGTAGACTTAGAAAATTATTTCAGTGGCAGGCTAGACTTTAAGCACGTACACACTAGCGTTCCTTTGATTGCACCACGATGGTTTTGTCACGTCCTGTTCAACTCTTCAGCCAGTTATACACAAGAAGAAACAATGCAACCGTACCACCCGGCGCTTAGTATCGAGGTCTTGAGAGCCGATGAGGGTCAAGCGAGGTGAATATGGAGCAGCACCGGAATGAAGGGGCGGGGGAAACGGGAGATCCCGAGAAACCCCGCCGACCAGCGGCATCGTCCGGCATGATTACCACATGCGAAAACCCGGGAGCGACCCCCGCCGGGAATCGAACCAAGTTCGCCAGGTAGGGAGGCAAGTAGTCTAACCACTGCACCACCGTGGCCCTACCATGATAGCATCCATTGAAATGTGGAAGACATAATTTAACATTCCATTCCTTACAATTTTTATTTTGCGACGTGCATTATATTAACGTTGTTGTAGGTTCGGTTTGATTTATGCGCATATCTGCAGAAGTGAAACTGACTTACTTATTCACCGAATCTGAAACACAATTATGTATCTTATTTATTTTATAAAATTCTTGACTTCCGTATCACAAGAAAACATCTCGTTTATAACAATGTACGCTTAAGCAGTTCATCATCAGTTGTTATACAACAGTACAAAGTAGAACAGGGTGACGGGTCGAACGTGCGTAAGTAATCAACCAATAAAAAATNGGGGGGGGGGGGTGTTGAAGCGAGCACAAGTATTCAACCAATGAGAAACATTGGAAGAGGGATTGGAGGGGAACCAACTAATTAATGAATGAGAAACATTGGTGGGGGTCAGTCGTCTGCTGGATGTGCTGCTGAGGAAAACCTTCGGAAATAAAAGTTTAAAATATACATTTTTAATTATAATTTTTTAATAGTATTGTCATAAGTTATTGGAAGTTTTTAGTCTTTCACATTTACGGATTTTTATTTTTTATTCATTTTAAGGAATTTTTTGAATTTTTAGGATTGTTTTAAAACTTGTAGGATTTTTTGGGCATAAGGTTAATGGTCAGAGGTATAAGGTCAATGGTAATGGGTCAAGGGTCTCGAGTCATGGGTCAAAGGTCTTGAGTCTTGATTCTTGAGTCAAGGGTTTGAGTCACGGGTCTTGAGTCTTGGGTTAAGGGTTTTGAGTCTTGGGTTAAGTGTTTTGAATCTTGGGTTAAGGGTCTTTAGTTTGAGTCTTAGGTCTTGGGTCTTGGGTCTGGTGTCAAGTAACAAGGATTTTTTGGGAATTTGTTGGAATTTTTTGGTGATTCTTGGGTTTTATGTTTTTTTTTGGGATTTTTGTGTTCAAGGTCATTATACGTCACGGTTATTGGGTCAAGGGTCAGTCGTTTCGGGAGCTTAGTCACCTGCCATCAAACCCCGGTCCTCCTACATGTACATATATTAAATTATATTTTTAATTTTTTTTTTCAATTTTTTTTAATTTTTATCAAAATGTTGGACATTTTTTTAGAATTATTTTGAGAATTTTTAGAAATGTTTTAGGTTTAAGGTTATTTACGGAAACGGGCATGGAGTCAAGATCAAGGGTATTGGGTCAAGTTTAAAGTCACCCAGATTCAATATAGCGGTTGGGTGACGTAACAAAATGGCGGTCGGCTCCTGGTTTCTACTTCCCCATTAACTTGCGCCAAAGTCAGCTTTATCATTCTACTTATATTCCTTTTGGTACTTATTATAAATGCTTAAACGTTCCTTAAATTTAATACATCACGTAGTACTACAGTATCACTCCGGATGTCTGAACTGTGGCTAACCTTTTATACTTCAAATAGTTTTGTACTCAGAAAGGTATGAAATGGCAATTAAATAAAAACGAGCACCAAAAACAGCACTGTACAGTTACTATAAAAATCAATTTCACTTTATAAACAAAGTCTAATAGCATAAAATGCTAAAGGGATATTATATTCAGGGAAACTTAAAAAACCAACATGGCGTCGCCCACGCACAGAGCCATTGTGACCAAGAGCACGAGGCCAGACGAGGTCGGCCGGAGTGTAGTCGCAAGCAAAGTACAAGAACGTTTTTTGAATATCTGAAGGCAGGCATTGCAAACTGTGTCTTTTCTTGTTACAAAGTTGTTTATTATGCCTGTCATCCAACTGTCTAAAAGTAATTTTCGTATCTCAGACGGAATATAGCAAGCGATAGCGATGGCGGAGACACTTATTTTATACGAGCACAAAGTGTTATGGCATCAAATCATTGTAACTCGAATCATACTACTTGCTGTAAAAACATCAGATACTTATTTTAAAAAAAAATTTCCTCCTAAAGTTTTTGGGTGCCTAGAAAATGCTAAGCGACACTTCGGTTTATACTGTTCCAACGAGTAACAACGCTAACATATGTTCCTCTCACCTATATGTCAATTTGAAACTTTTCCAAAAATATTTTTTTTTGTTCAAACAAAATTGTACTTGCTGTGGAGAGTAAGCCTGTACACCAAACATTATTTTGTATTGTTACATACAATCCTTGGAACTAGTTGTGAATACTATTTTTGTAATACTACACACTGAGACAACGGTTTTTTTTTTCAGCCAAGAGGGAGATTTAGGCGGCTCTTAACAATTAGGTCTTAAGAGAGTGTTCCAGCCTATTATATACTTGTTTTGTATACGGCCAAACGTATATTTAGTAGCCCCATTAAAATATTTGCTGAGAAACAACTTTAAAAGCAACAAAATTAATTTTGTTCATCCAACAAAACGCACGCTTAAAAAAACCCAACCTCTGTGTTGGGCCAAAAAAAATTAGACTGCCAACAAAATATTAAGTTCAATCAACGGTGCATTTTTGCTTTACCGCTTACTTGAATGCCTTCGTTCAAAAATACGTCTCAAGAGTTTTTTGAAATTTTTCTGACGATAAGAATGGCAGGAGTGTTTGTTAGTCCGTTTATTAATGTTTAACAATGGCATGAAAATCCCAACAAAACAAGATCAACAGGAAACTGAAATGAAAAGCCGTAAAACATGGAATATTAATTTACGCACGTTGTTCTGTATTTAAAATGTCTCTTACAAACATTCTCACTTCCTTAGTTTTCTCTCTAGCTGACGTTTCTATGCCTTAGCACTCGAATGCAAATGACGGGTGCGAAACTCAGTTATGCTTTGAATTTTTTTTTTTATGATAACAGAAACTATTTTGTCTACGTACAGCCAAATAATTCTTAGTTGAACCAACCGCATACTACAGTTTTGGGGCAACGAAACAAGAACAACAAAAGTATTTGATTTAAACAACAAAACATTTGATTGTATCCATACAAACGGTAAATTTTGTTGCGCCAAACAAACATTGTTTCATTCAACAAAAAATTTCTCCCGTTGCAGGCAAACAAGAGAAAAATTTACTACACGTTACTGTGTAATTCGTAAAAAATATTGTTGAATTTTAACTAACAAGAACTTTAGACTTCAAGTATGTTACAAAAATGAGATACATAAACGATTTTGTGTGTTTCATAAATCAGCGTGTTGTAAATATATAAATTTTCAAACGTTAGCGTTGCAAGGAAAATGTTATGAAACTACTTTCAAAAAAATTTTTAAACGTAAAAAACTATTTACTGTGTGGTGAGCGNGGGGGGGGGGGGGTTGTGGTTTCCCAGTCTTTTCTGCGGTCGATTGTGATCGACGCGACCGCCATAGAAGCAGCGAAGAGAAACAGAGGACGGACAGCGGACAATTAGTGGTAGTACTTGTGAAATTGTTTCTTTGTACAGTCTATTCGCAGTATATTCACACTTTATGAGTCCTGATTTTGATAAATCACCCCCACGTAAGACGTACTCCATTGTTTCCTAAACATATCGCATCACGAGCGTTTTATATTTCCCTTGTGCAGAGAAAAAACATAAATTATATAAAGTATAAGTAAAATTGGACACATTATAAATAAAGTGGTAATGAATTATTCAAGCATTTCAGTGCATATATTGATTTAGGATAAATTGAGAGTGAGAAAACCACTTATTTTGACATTAAGCAACATGTGTTTTGATTTTTGAATGAAACTTTTGCAGTGGCTGGTCAGTGTTTGGAAGTGTCTTCAAACACAGGACATCAACGAGATCATTTTGTTCAGAACAAACATTTTCCCTCATTTTAATATTACACATATCAATATTGCCTGTACCAAGCTGAAAAGATTCTCATTCATTATTTATTAATTTGTATGGAACTCTATTACACTAGTAGGATACATGATAATGAAACTCTGATAAAGAGAACGAAGTGCCAAAATAAACTTTCGTATTCGTCTGTGTGTGTTTTTTTTTACTTGCAGAAGTCTTTAGTGTTTGTGAGATAGACTCTAGGTTAAACGGTAAAAATTGAGTAAAGAGTAAAACAATTGTGGTTCACATATCCATATTGTTAATACGATTTGTCTTATTTGCAACACCAAATATCGTAGCATTGCACACAAAATAATATTTAGGGAGGAAACAGGTGGTAGGATTCAGGACTTCGAGGAACTTTCAAAGACGTCAGTAGAGCACTTCAAAAGCTGCAGAGCCGTGAGGCAGTTACAGTTATCGTCAGACGGCGGGTCGAGCACCCAGTCTGCATTCAATCCTGGCACAGTTCTTATGTCGTTGCTACCTTTGATAACAGGGAGAATTTTGTCAAGGGTTTACATTTGGAGGGATGAGGTGAAATACAGGGTGATTCTAAAATCATGGGACAAACATTGAGGGGTGGTAGAGCTCACTTAAAACCAACAATTATTTTGTAGGAATATACGGGCGGAAGTGACGCGTTGAGGCACAAACACAAAAACATAACACATTAACGGAAACATAAAATGTTCATTAGCAGCATACTTAACGAGTGATTCCGTACAGAAAATGTTAAAACAGTTGCTGGAAATGCATCCACCAACAGTCACGCATGCTTGGCGACCTCTACATATGGCGTGATTGGCTGACAATGGTGGCGTGCGTGAAATACCCGGCGTATTTGAATCTGTTCGCCTATCACTCCACCGACGCTACCAAGCTTGCATTACTGTCGGTGGTAGCAATTTTGAGCAATTATTATAAACATTGCTGTAAAAAGGCATTTAGCGGCGACGTTGTAAATAAACAATGAGTTGAATTTCATGTGTTATTTTTGTGTTTGTGCCTCAACGCGTCACTCCCGCCCATATGTTCCTATACAATAATTGTTTGTTTTAGTGAGCTCTACCACCCCTCAATGTTTGTCCCATGATTTCAGAAACACCCTATAGAAGTGAAAACCGACGACAGAATGGGAGGAAGGGACAATACCACGACCACGAAGGCGCAGAATTTATGTCCAAATTGTGAACTCGGCTTAACGTCCGTAGCCTGGGGACATTTTTTTTTTTTGTGTCTGCAACAGACCGACGCGTATAATACAGTGCAGTGCTATTGCACTGAAACTTGGCCAGAATAAGTACTCACATTTCTCACACGAATTTACCAAAACGGTGTGATAGTCTCGAATACAAGCGACGTTGTTTCGGTAGTCCTATTTTCTGTCTAGGAAACTATACTTCGCACCCGCGAATCAACGCCCATCACGGTGACCTTGCGAGATCTTCAATCGCTTCTTCTATGTTTGAAAGTATATGTTCACAGTCTTAAAATGTCTCCTGCTAAACACAAGCTTAATTTTAACTGTGCTGCAAATTTTAGGGTGGGAATGGAAAGTGCTATAATTAAGTTAGTAAGTTTTTAAGTAAACTATCAAAACTATAACTCTAAAAGAAATGTTGAAACTCGTGGAATTCTCTCGTGCAATATCTGACATTTATTTTAATATTTTTTTTCACTTTCAGAATGTTTTATTAACTAACACAAGGCTACTTACCATCTTTCTTCCTCCAGTAAATATATGAATCACAAAACTGTTTCGTTTAGAGACAATACTAACCTATATTTAAAAGTTATACCTTTTTATCGTAGGCCGTAACAATAAAGGCAGTAGAGAAAACGGGGTCGCTGCTTCGAGTTCCATAAAATTCTTTGTCACAAAAATAAGTTGTAAATCATCTAATTTGCAACAGTTTCAAAGAGAAAATACATAACAATTTTTAGATTTCGCGATAGTGTTTTCAGGTCACCAATAATTGCATACAAAATCAAGAAAAAGTCTATTATGTTGTCGACGCTTTTAAAATTCTCTATATCAAAAATATATTAGAATAAAATAAAAACTTTTCCTCTCTTCGCATGGGTGACGTGTGTTACTACAATTTGAGACAGATGTTACTCGAGATAAAATTTGGCAAAAGCAACCGTCCAGAACGAAACTAAGTAAAGTAAACTTACTGCGGCCAAGTGGAAAAATGAATACCTCGCGGAACAACTGGATTTCTGTGTAAAAACTGCAGACATTTTTTGTTGCCTTTCTTATAAAATAGTAGGGGGAATGGGGAGGCGCTGGAAGTCATCTTCACATGCGATATAAAACAATCCTCCAGTTTTCACTTCACTCCCCCCAAAGGAAAAAAAAAACGGCAGTTCATAAAGACCTCCCACACGAGGAGTCGACTTATCATTTCTCTCCTACGGACTCATGCAAATTAGACGGGAGTCTTGGAGAACATGGGAAGAGAAGAGGGGGGAGGTAAGGGAGAGGCTGCCACCTATTTGTTTGCGTTGAGAGGGGGTGAAAGGGGACGCATGCCGTGATATAGAAGAGCAGGCAGATGATGGGGTTGTTATTTGTTACTTATGGGACTGCTGAAACGCATTTTTTTTCCACCCCGTACTTGCACAAAGGGCGAGCATTGGAGGGGGGTTCCTAGGGTGGGTTGCAACCTAAACCAACTTTCCACCTCCTCCCCCCTCTCCGCCTTCGTCTGCGTCATACAAAAGAAATGAGTGAAAAGAGACTTCGATGTCTGAGAACGAGAAGGAATCGGACTGATACGGCTCCAGGGAACGTGCGGGTCCATGGGGGATGGGGGAAGCTGGAGGAATTCCAAAAACTGTTCGCTTACACTTATTTTTTTTCTCTCTCGCCCCCCTTGACGTGTCTCCCGGAGACTCCCCTGCACTCGAGGGCGGGATCAGGGGGATCGGAGATGTAATGGGAAGAGTTAAGAACTTGGCAGCCGACAGCGGTGCAAACGGAGGAGCCACGCATCTGCGAGGATGGTTCCCTCGTCAAGGTCCTGGAACCGCGTCAGCACTATAGAGGCTCGTCTCTAGCGCACGATGAGTCCTTGGAGGAACTTTGATTCCAGCCAGAGACTAATGACGATCCGTGGTTACTTTTCTCTATCTTTGGCTCACGAATTGCCACCCCGTGATGTTATAAACGAAGCTTTATTGGTCGTGACATAAATATTTCATATTTATATTATTATAAGGATGAAATATTTAAGTCACGCCCTAGGGTGAGTATAAAAGAATACCCAAACTTTGAAGGTCTATAATATCATAACCAAACAACCTACAACCTTGATTGACCAATCAGATGAACCGTGGAACCGTGAAGTTTGTTTATAAGTGTTCAATGTTACCGCCATGAGCGGCTCGAACGATATCTACGCGATAATCAAACTCGTTCCACGCTCTTGTCAGCATATCTGGTGTTACGGTTCGGATGGCGTTCGTAACTCTCTGTTTGAGGTGGTGAGGGGGTAGCCAACTCGCATTCGACACGTCAACGTGAAGGGGAAGGTCTGATGTTTCCTTTATGGTGCGCCACCCCATTGGCACCTAGCTGTTCGCGGATACCTGAACGAGACGTTGCCACAACGCTGGATTTGTCGAGGAGCAGCTGGTGACCAGGCTCATCATCACCGGCCCTCAAGAAGCCCGGATCTTACCCCGTCCGATTTTTTTCTATGGGGGTAGATAAAGGATAAAGTGTTTCGTCCACCTAGTGACCTCAAAACGAGAACTACACATGCCATCCAAACCGTAACACCGGACATGCTGACAAGAGCGTGGAACGAGTTTGATTATCGCGTAGATGTCGTTCGGGCCGCTCGTGGTGGTCACATTGAACGTTTATGAATGCATGGTAAACAAACGTCTTGTTTCCACGGTTCATTTGATTGGTCAATAAAGGTTGTAGGTTGTTTGGTTTTGATATTACACTCATCCTGTAGGTACAATAAGATTTTGTCGTATTAATTATTATACAATCTCAGTTCTTCTGTATATACATGGAAACAGAGAGCTTACTATGAGTACAAGCCAAGCAGTCTTGGAAGATCCACTGGGAAAAAAATTCAGTGTCTGTACTGAAAAATTGTTTGGTATGTGCTCTCTATCTCGTTAGGCTTCTGCGATTCAATTCTGCAGCGTACTTATGAATGGAATTACTGTGATTGGCCGTATGACCGAAGCTAGCTGGACTTGGCTGGAGCCATGAGGTCACATCACAGCTCATGCGCGTATATTGAAGGCCGAGAGTCACATCTTATTATTCAAAGGAACAAACCGACCGTCCACTGGATGGTCGACAGGATCTGCTCTGTGACCTTTCAAGGTTGCTGTAGAATGCTGTCAACTCTTGAGGGATCTGTGATAGCTATGATCTACATGCCTTAGGCCCGTTCACAGGATTTAAAAACGGGAGGTGTTGTTCCGGTAGGGACGAAGCTACTGTATAACATTTACATAGTCATTTTCACAGTGAAAGTAATTTTCTGGTACACCCAATTATGAAAAAAATTCAAGGAAAAAACAATTTAGTTAAAACTTATATTGGAACAGTTTGTTTATATATTCTTCAAATGCACGGCCATGCTGCCTTGCCTACCTCGGCCGGAACTGGACGTACTCCAGGGCTCTATGATTCCTCTAGACATCTCGTCCTATGTGTCTGTTGGTGGTTGAAAGACATAAGTTCAGGACCAAGGCATTAATCTGAGTCATACGCATGGAAAGCGACAGAGGGAGTATTCCCAACTTTTAAGAGGGCGTAGAACATAGATTTACTCGAAATACGTCTAATTAAATCCACAGTTATTTGGAAGTCAACGTATAGAAACTATGATAGGACAATCCTACATAATGGTTTTGCCAACTTTATGGGTGATTATTTTGCAATACTGATCCATTTATTTTTCATGATTGCGGGGAAATGATATGTAAAAATCTTCAGTGCAAGAAATGGCTCGAGAGAAAGGCTCACAAAATTATTATAAATTGTTATACTTAACGTTCGTTTTTATCAATTGACTTCCATAAAACAGTAAAATATATAATTAACCTCTACAGCAATAACTTATGTGTCCACGCACTCTTAAATATATGATATAGAATTTGGCGGAGCAATAGTTGTTAAGATAACAGAATAAACAAACGAGATCACGTTCTTTTTAAATTTCACATCATAGAACAGAAACACACGACTAATAACCAATATTAATTAAAAACACACACAACCGAACTGTCACACCAGATAAACACAAGTGTTAGAACAGTCATACAACAGAAACACACGACTAATAACCAATATTAATTAAAAACACACACAACCGAACTGTCACACCAGATAAACACAAGTGTTAGAACAGTCATACAACAGAAACACACGACTAATAACCAATATTAATTAAAAACACACACAACCGAACTGTCACACCAGATAAACACAAGTGTTAGAACAGTCATACAAAAGAAACACATATGTTAGAACTATAGTACGGCAGAAACACACAATTTAGAACCACATATTGCAGAATCAAATATGTAAGAAACGTCGTACAACCGAAATTCACAACTTGGAACGATCATACAGCCGAAACACATATGTACAATAGAAACACGCGCTTAAGAATGATCGTACATCAGAAACACGCATCTGAGAACTGTCTTACATTATAAATGGTTTTCGTTAGAATGTTCTGTCTTGTGTGGTTCTGTGGTATGTGGTTCTAGTTAGTGTATGTGTTTCTAAGTTGTGACGGAACCCCGCGCAGGTTCCGCCGGGAACTTTGCGTGCTGCGAAAGACTCCCTATTGGCTGTTCTGCCAGTTGGCAAGTGAGTTATGCAGGTGCTGAACGGCGTTACCGATGTATTGCCGGCCGGCGAAGACATTTCGCTGTTGTGTGAAGCTGGAGTTGAGGTTGTTTCACTTCTGCGTTCTCGAGTATTCTGTGGCGCCACACTCAACTGATATAGGTAGACTGTTCGCCTTTAGCTGAGAATTTTTTTAAATCAACCTTTGAAAAATGTCACTTTGTCCCTACCTGCATATATCTTAACGGCCACACTGACTGGCATGCGCCCAGTACTGTCAAGTTGGCCACGATGTAAGGAAAGTACTTAGTTCCATGACTTAACGTTGAATGAAAAATTGGTAGGTTAACGTTTGTGAAAACTGAAATAATTTTTTTTATGCATATAGGCCTATAAGTGTAAGAATTAACAAATTTCTAAAATATATATTTTCTAATAATTTTACGGTTTCAGTTGACTAACGTTTGAATAAGTTGATCAGGCCCATGACAATTCTGATTTTACGTATCGTGTAAGAATACACAATGGTCGCGCAAGTAGATCATAAGCAGCACTTTCAAAAGTGCTCAGTTTACCGTGAACAACCTATAATTAGGGGCAGTGATATTTCGCGAAAAGATTTCGAGACAAGATACAGTCCAAAGCACTGTAGGGTCGTCCAGCTTCTTTAATTGGCTAAAAAATGTTCTGGCCCGTGTTAGCCGTTTTTGCACGAATCACGAAGGTTCAGTGTCGGAGTTACTTAGTCCTGAGCGGCTTGGTCAAAGACGGACACGACACCGGCAGCCAATGGAGGTATAACAACAGCTGAGGTGTGTATATAGTATTGAAGTCTACCATGTGCTCCGATTTTTACGCGAAACGTCACTGCCCCTATCTTCTATACTACTGAAATACCAGACAGTTCTGTCCTTCATCATGGTATAATCAGTCCTCCCAGACAAAATATAATTGTGTGGTACATTTCAAACGATTCATTCAGCGTTATTCTATCAAAAGGAAGATTCTTATCTCGACTGCTATCGAAAGTCGTTAATAACGAGGTACTAATTATTTCGCATTAAAATTTTATTTTATGGTAGTAAGATCTTATCTTGACGTAGAAGGAAGTTGTATAAGCATATGTAAAAAATTTCACTCATTATAAATTTTGGACAGGAGACGCCATCTTAAATAAATAATATAAAGAAATGTAACGATGTTTATTTTGCAATTGTTGTGATAAAAGGAAATAAAAAAATAGTACTTGAAAATGAACATAAAAACCTACTTGAACATTATGAATACTGTTTTATCTACACATGTATTTAATCCAATGAAATGTAACATATACACTGTAAAATAATACATTCAAATCTTTCTGTATAGAAATTGGTAAACATAAACATTTATTTGCGGCTGTTTTATTCACACCAGCAAAATCTTACTTTAATTCAAAGGGCAAGTTATACAAAAAAAAAGGTGTGTTATTGACTTTTTCTCCATGCAATTTTTGTTTTGTGGCATTTTCTTCACAGCTATGAAAAAATTTCTTTGGGGTTGGTCTTGTTTATAGTAAAAAAATTTTTTGCTCTATACAAAATAAAATTGTTAAGTGGTATTAAAACGTTTCTTACCTTCATTACGATTTTTAGTTCCTGAAGGAACTTTCTAAATGCTACGTCATCAAATAACAAATTCCTTATATCATCGACAAAATAGTAAATAAAATAACTGAATTTATCACAAACAATAGTGCTGAACTATTGTAACCGCAATGCAAGCTTATCGTCGCCATAGATCAAACACAAATGTTGTTCGAGTGCAAATCTACTTTTCAGTGGTTCATGTCATATCATATTGCGTCAAAAAAACACGTGTTGCAGCAAATAAAGTGTTTTCATAGTGCAGCACTCACTTTCAACCTTCTCTAGGATGAACTCGAGTGCCGTTCTCATCACTTATAAATAGGGCCAGTGACTTTTCGCGTAAAAATCGGAGCACACAGTAGACTTCAATGCTATATACACACCTCAGCTGTTGTTATACCTCCATTGGCTGCTGGTGCCTTGTCCGTCTTAGACCAAGCCACTCAGGACTGAGTAACTCCGACACTAAACCTTCGTGATTCGTACGCAAACGGTTAACATAGGAGAGAATCTTTTTTAGCCAATCAAAGAAGCTGGTCGACTCTACAGTGCTTTGGACTGTATCTTGTCTCGAAATCTTTTCGCGAAATATCAGTGCCCCTATTTATAAATGACGAAATTCTATGCCACTAGGAGAACACGAGTATCGTAAAAACTACCACCAGCCATCGGATAAGCCCATAACATTTCAACTTGGGGAAAACCTGGACTCGAACCCGAGTTCCACCAGTGGGAGACCGGCAAACTTGCTGCCAAACTATGCAGACGCTTCACTCGGGACATGATTATTGGGCTCAACCGGCTCAAGCACGCATCAACACTCCTCTACGAAAAATGTCTTCAGTGACATTTCAAAGTTCTTCTACATTTATTTTACTACTACTAACTATTCTCTTATTTCCATAATAAAATTGTCTCTGCCGTATAATTTACCCGCTTTCAACTATTCAGAAAAAAAAATCGTATTTGTCTCCCATCTTCGTTTCATATTAAATGCCTCAATGTGTGTCTCCATTAACAAAATCACACATCTGAGGACACTTGTGATTTTTTGTATACTGCTCTGCCTGATTCGATTATAACATATTAGCCTAGCATAGCATAATTATTACACATAATAACATATGTATTTATATATGTTCACCAAAAATTTCTATTTAAATTCTGTATACACTTAGTTAACTTGTAAAGGTATCGATATATTATGAAGTTGGTATATTACGAACTTAATTTGCATCTCTTCGCCAAATTGGAATAAAAAGTAACAGTGAAATTTGATTTATTTCGATAATAGAAAATTATGACTCTGAAGGCACGGTCCTTGCAAGACAAAATTTTTAACACAAAATAAGAAAATGACAGTAGTGTCAAAAACGTGAGAACTGAAGATTTCTTCAGATGTGCCACATGTGCCAAAAAAAACAAATATTCCTGATACATATATTCGAGAGCACGCCACAGCTAAGGTTTAATATACTCAGGTTAGGAACAAAACGAGATTTCTTGTGGGAGAGGTTGGCATACGGGAAAATTTCCGCCTCTAGGTGCGCAGTGTTCCCAAAAGCAACTTTTAGTTTAAATTATAATCTACGTGAATGATAAAAAGAGAAATATTTTACTTAGTCACGAAGTTATTTTATAGTTGATTTATGATTTTTCTATCATCCCGTTTTTAGCGTATAAAATTGAGAGAGTCTAGTAGTACCTACACATGCGACACTAGCGCTTACCTAGCGGCAAAAATGTTTTGTTGCCAAACTTTGAACGTTTATCTTCCCGACTCGTAGTTGAAGTAACCTCGACACAACTTCGCCTCAGCGATCCCGCTGCCAAGCGTTTTGCGTTAAAATTACATTGTGAGCCATTCTACGGATAATCGGCCCAGCTCCTATGCGCTTTTGCACAATCTGTTCACCTTGGCAGCGTAAATTTATTTTACGATCCCTCTGCACATGGAAAGAAAAATTTTATTTGCGATTCACTTCTCAGCGAGAAAAATTTATGTGTATCTTTGGTAAATGTACAACAAAAAAAAAGTGTCTCTTATAACAAATAAGTGCAATTGTTTCGTGCGGAATAGTTTCATCTGTATTTGGATTCGTTTCAAGATTTTTCGTACAATGCCGATGATCTGGTTTCAAGCATATTTAATTTTAGATATTTCATGCTATGCTATCATGGCAAGAAAACGTTATTGATATAACTAGGTCTAACGAGGTTCAGTCTCTTATTTACTAATCAAGGTCGTTTTTCAGTGCACTAATTTTTCTTTACAGTGTAACTCATATTACTACAAAGACGTCAACTGAGCTATTGTAACGACAACGCAAAGTTATCATAGTCATTACTGTATAGACCAAAAGAAAAATCACGTTTGTGGCATGGCTATTTTCATTTTTAAAGAAATTTTTCTTTGCGGCAACAAATCATGTGCTGCAGTAAAGAAAGCGTTTTTACAGTGTACGATACATGATATATTAAAATCTTCCTCAAAGTTATGAAGACACTCTATATATATATATATATATATATATATATAAATGTTGTGTCCGTTTGTTCGGACGCGTGTAACTCCCGAAAAAATCAACCAATTTTCATTCTGTTTTTTATAAACCTACCTTTCGTTCTCACGAGTGTTTGTACACCTTTCTTTTTTTATCTGTATTACCTGAAAAGGTACTAAAATCTGCAAAAAGCTCATTTTTACCATTCTTTCGCGTCAGGAAGCGCCTTTGTTGACAGCTGTCTGTTTGAACATTTCAGTTTGTTGTTCTCAATGTTTTTTTTTTACATATATACATGTCCTTATATATATATATATATATACATATATTTCTTTCAATTAATTTCACAGAAATTAATAGAACCAAAATCTTTTATGCCACAGCAATGCGTGGCCGGGTAAGCTAGTCGAATATAAAAAACTACATTTTTGGTGGTGAATTTTCAGACGGATGCATGTCTACGCCTCACAGCAATAAATAATAAAGTATTTGATTACCATTCTAACTAAAATAACACGTATCAGTGGAAAGGAATCAAACTTAAGTGAAACGATAGAAATAACGACTGAATCACATACACCCTTTTACCGTTGTTCCTTATTTGCAAGAGAAATGAAAATTACAAATTCCAGCAAAGTTTACAGTATTAAATACATTTTTTTGAGCGTAAAGGGGACAGACTAACTGTTTTTTATTATTCAATCTTATCTACAGTACGTCTTCCACAGAGGGAGAAAATCATATTTTTGCCCAATTTTTTAAATCTTTAAAATCAATCTGTTTTTAATTGGGTGCTAGAGTTAAAAAAATTATTGCGGATCAACTGACAGGTAGTGTAACACGTCTTTTGTCAATGGTAAGTTATGTAAAATTTCATTTATAATATCTGCTTCAAAAAGGTTAAAATTCCCTTCACTTCAGTTGTTACCGCGCAATGACGTGATACGTGTGATACCGTTTCAGATGTATTTTTCGCCAAAATTTTGTAGTATAATTTGTGCTTTAAACATGTATGTTGATAATTATACTTTCGCGCTTTAATCGAAAGGACTTTATAAACTTTTAATTACAGTTATATGGAGAAAAATAATAAAAACAGTTTATTGTTTATTTTAAAGAAAAATACACATATTTAGATAGTTCTGATATAATAAACAAAAAAAAAATTATGAAGTTTAACGCAAAGCGTGCGGGAGAAGGTGAACGTTGAAAAATGCAGCTGAACGTATGTAATATGCGGTTTCTCACAAAACTGAGTTTCTAGAAAATTGAAGGATTTAAGTAATGTCTATTTTTATGTAAAATTTTATACAAACTTAAAATATATCCAATATATAAATAATAAAATTAATTAAAAAAGTGTAAATATTTCAGTTATAATTAGTTTCACGAATAAATATAACGTTATATTTGAAAGCACACTAGTAAAGTGTACGATGTTTTTCTTGCCGCTGAAATTCAGTAGTTTTTACTCGGCAAGGGAACAAGGAAAAATCTTCCATAATTTACGAAGGTTAGAACCAGACATCGATTCAAGCGAAACGGGATGGCACTCCAGGGTTCGCATACGAGCTGAGGGTGAGGGGAAAATGTTGGGAATTGATGCATCGTCACATCGTCATGGCGCATCAGCACGATGGCCAAGAAGCATACAGGGATACAGTTGCAACTTAACGGTTCATCGAGAGAAACTTATCTGATTTATTGGTTGCTGAAGTAGCCTCTACGGCGCCGTGAACGTTAGATCACAGAGTAAACTAGAAATGTTCACTTTGTCATGTTGGCAGACAAAACGCTTAACGTCGCCAGCTGGCTTTTTACTGTGTGTTTTAATACTGGCCTGCGTTTTCTGGTCAAATTAATTGATAGTGTAATTCATTCATCCACAGTTATTTAGTACTACAAAAGCACGAGAGAGAATAAGAATAATTTTAATGACGATGAAACGTTACTCTATAAACAGTTCCACACACAAGGCTGTTCACGATTACCGGAGCACTTTGAAAACAACATTTGAAAAATATAACTGCTCCTACTGGCATACATTTTGATGGGCACGCTGACTGGCCTGCGCCCAGTAAAGTTGGTAACGACGGAGGGAGAATTAGTTACTTGTTTTTATGTAGAATAAAAAGTGTTGGATAAAAATTCGTCGCTACTGTAAGTATTTCTTTGCATTGTTTTTTTTAATGCATAGAATTGTAACAATAAACAAATTTCTAAAAATTTACGTTTTTAATAATTTCACAGTTTCACTTGATCTACGCATCAGTAGAAAGATTATGTCCGTGGTAGTGTTAGTTTTAAATATGGCGGAGGAATACATAATTGTCATACAAGTGTACTTTATGCAGGGCTATCAAAAATGCTCAGTTTACCGTGAACAGCCTATATGAAATAACATGTTTGTAGGCCATATAAATTAATAATACTGTGCTACCGCCATCAAAATGAAAAATATGTAACCAAGTAAATTTTTGTACAATATCTAAAACTACACGATCCTTTATTGTGTACTTACGAGATGTGCAAGTACTAAATATTCTGTTTAAAATTGCAAAAAAAAATATTTTTTTAACACCGAAGTTGTGAGACGGTAGTACCGCGACTTCGGGTATCTTCGGTAAGGATTCGTTTTCCCTATTCTGGTTGCTGAGGCCAGACGACGGCCGCTGAATGGAGTGGCAAGTTATCTGGAGGTGATCCCACTCCTTGGCTGGAGAGGTGGGGAAGCGGGGAGGAAGGAGACCGTGGAATGGGGAAGGAGAAGGGAGAAGAGGGCATGCAAATGCAAACCTCCTTCAAACCGCTAAGCTAACCCAGCATCCCTATCTCCCCCCTCCCTCCACTTCGCAACCGAGACACTCCCCCCACCCCCTAAACTCCTGCCCAGGTCCCTTCAACTTTCTCTGCTGTCTCCAAGCACTGGAACGCCCAGGAATCGATGATACCCTTCCGACTATAAACGAAGACCCTTCTCTCCCCTACGGTCGCTGTGACACATTGTCCGCACGTCTTCGCAGACTTCGGGGTTCCCGAAGGCCGCATTCACCAACGTGTTATATCGCGTACACACGAGTCCCTAATTTTCTAGTTCGAATTCTTAAGGGACCCGCCTACCTGGAGCTACTTTCGGTATTTGAGGCCGAGAAGCGAGATAACGATAAGGGTGTGTCTGCCATGCGCATCAAGCGCCCCATCGCCTCTAAGCGCAAGGCTCTGAGTTGACGTGCAGTGTTCTCATCGTGCTGCGTGTAGTTATGAGGCCGCCAGTGGCGTCGTTAGCATTTTATTGGTTGAAAGTCTGTGACAAAGCTCAACGCAGGGCACTAGAGTACTCCAGTATGCATCTGACGTATATTTTGATATGTTTTTAGATATGATGGAGTGCTCTAAAAGCAAGTTTTTTTAATCTGTGTGACGTCTTGAAAGCACTTGAAAGCCATTGTCTGAAGCGTGTGCTCTTTTCGTAGATCAGCGCATTGGACGCACGTTACTACATACATATGAATAGGAATCCCGTAAATTTCTCGAGAACATTTGATGTCTAGGTTTAACTCGACAGGTCCGTATACACCCAAAGTGTTCTCACTAGTTTCTTGGCCCGTGTCTCCATAATGAGTGTGTGTGTGATTCGCTCATTCTCTTTATACGTACGCATCGTTGGTTCACCGTCCTGCAGGATGTGTGAGAAAACGAGTAGCCGAGTCGCAAACGTGACAAGGTAGTACGAGTGTTACAAGTCTATCCCCAGCACCTCTTCAGCTCGCGAAATCCCCTGGTCTGTACCTCGTTCGTAAGGACTGGAAATTTCCGCGAATAAATATTAAGTCGAGCTAGAACTGAAATTCGTGTAAATTTCAGTTTCTTTCTCGATTGGACGACCGTGTTTATGAAACGTCCTTGACAACACTGAGCCAATAGCAAACTTGCAAGGAAACACTGGCCTAATCCCGTGCTGGTTGGTCTGCAGTAAAACTGGCTACTCACTGCATCTACAGCCAATAAATGAATAGCTGAAACCGGGATATGCATAGGAGTGTGGAGTATAGCCCACAGAACACTGATCATTAAAAATTTTACTCACCTTACTTAGTCTGAGGTGAACCTGTTTTTCTGCGAACATATTCCATGTTTAGTTGTAAAGCGACTGCCTGAAAATCACGGTCATTTAGTAACGGAGTAACTTAAATCTGATTGGCACAGTAATGCAAGAAAATGCGTTGTCCAGAAGACACGTTGCTAATAAATGTAGGAATGTCCCAGGCGTGAACGTAAGATCAGAGAGTACATAAGAATATAAAGGCTGTTCACGGTAAAATGAGCACTTTTGAAAACCCCACTGAAGATCTACTTGCACGCACATTCCGTATACTTCCACCATATGTAGGGGCAGTGGTGGCGTAGTGTCCAGGGCGCTCGCCTCCCACCACGGCGATCCGGGTTCGATCCCCGGCGGGTTCACTCCCAAATTATCGCATGTGAGAATCGTGCTGGACGATGCCGCTTGCCAGCGGGCTCTCTCGGGGTACTTCCACTTTCCCCGCCCCTGCATTCCAGCGCCGCTCCATTCTACAGTATCATTTCTGTCATGGCCGGGGATGACGGTCACCTACGGGTCCCATCTGGAAAGACCGTCACTCGGAGGGTGTCGCCTTGCCCTGGGTGCACTCCCCAAACGCCATTTATTTTTTTCCACCATATGTAACATTAACATTGCCACGGACCTGGCCACTTTATTCATTCGTCGGTCAAGTAAAACTGTGAAATTATTAAAAAAGTAAATATTTTAGCATTTTGTTTATTCATACACTTATATGCAATAAAAATACATAAAATAATATAAATAATTTAAGTAATCTCAAATGTTTTCCTAACACTTTCGTTTCAGCGTTAAGACACGGAACTACTTTCTCCTTGTCGTTACCAACTTTAGAGGGCGCATGCCACTCAGTGTGCCCGTTAAAATAAATGCAGGCAGTGCCAGTGACATTCTCCATAGGTTGATTTCAAAAGTGCTCACTTTATCGCGAACAACCTTTACAAATGTGAAACGGCCACTTATTTCCGCGAACTTCAGCCGCACACACCAGCAGTGTATAGGAACGCTGTTGCCGATGAGCGCACTTGCCAACCGTGAGCTCGGCCATTAGGGAATCCTACGCAACGCGCGGTAGACAGTCAGACACAAGGCTCGTACCCAGAGCTTCGCACAGCCAATCACAAATGAGGTAGACCTATGCGATACAATTTTTAGCTTAGCTCAACTCGTGAGGAGTTGTACGTTCTTGAAAATCAGGTTTAGAAATGTAATCTTAGCAAAATATCACAAACGGCTTGGAATTACACAAAGATTCTCTGGAAAACGTTTCCTGCTATGTGCTATCGATATTTTTGCTCTGTGGATAAATTGGTGTTAATACCTCTGGCCGCCATCAAATAAATAGGGGGTTCCCACCTCTTACTGCATTCAATTTTTATTTTTGCATTGAAGGTTTACGGAAACTTGAGTTGGTCTTATTGAGAATTTTCTCCTACTTAGCAAAAAAAATTCCCTCAACACAAAAGTTTTGGCCGCAACGATACAATGCCTAGACAAAGTTTAATACACCGGGGGCAAACACATCTTAAGCAACCGTCATTAGACCGACCGCTCTCAAGTGGAACTTAGTGAAAATGTACGAAAGTAACACAGTCGTGTGTTGTTCATACATACTAACATGCCTTGTCACTGTGATCCCGCTTAGACATGCATAAAACGAACCAGCAAGTACCAAGCAACTGCTCAGTACAGTAATTAATGTGATGGTCAATGTACATGCTTCCATTATGTGTTGGTCACCTGCGACTGACGTCCCATGATGATGGTTACGCTGTTTGGGTATTTATACTGGTATAGTCTGTTCACGGTCAAGTGAGTACTTTTTAAAGACCTAAATGTTTCCTCCTTTCGCCCAATTTCTATCTTCCTGCTGATTTTAATATAAACATTACACTGTGATCAATAAACACCGTGTATACGTTTCACCACTTTCAAAAGTTAACGTCTGAGGCTGCAATAATATATATTTATTAGTGGTTAACGCCTGTTGGGAGGGGCCTTAAAAAGTGCTCACTTTACCGCGAATAGCCTTTATCAGTTAAGTGCTTACTGACAACTGCAGCCTGTCGCACAGTACATCACATGCATGTCGGTCAATTCCTCCCATATAAAACTCGACATGCTGTTTACACTGCACTCCTGTACACATGTAAGTGAAGCACGCACTTCCTATTTCGTTTCACTCGTTCTTTCGAGAATAGTCAGCCTACTTATTGTTTATCTTACGATGTGCTTATCCCCCCCCCCCCAAAAAAAATTCATTAAATATAGACTACGTGCCAGACATTGTATCGTCACCGCTGAAAATTTCGGAGTCCTTTATAAACGGAAACGGTGGGTCCCAGGTACTTGCAACAAGAGAAACTCTTTTGTTTGTTAAGTAGGACGTACTGCTCAATAATACTGTATCCAGTTTCCATACAATTTGAAGGGAAAAAAAATTATATCCATTAGAAGGGTGGGAACCTCTTTTAATTTAATGGTAGCTGGAGGTATTAACACCAGTTGGTCTGTAGGGCGAAGATCTCGGTGGCACAAAACATTTTCTAGGGAATCGTAGTTCATTCCGCACCGTTTCTGATACTTTGCAAATATTCTATTTCTAAACTCGGTGCCTTAATAAAATAGGTTGCATTTCATCTCATGCACAGCTCTTATTAAATTGTAGCACTTGTTCATTAACATTATATATATACATATATATATATAGAGAGAGAGAGAGAGAGAGAGAGAGAGAGAGAGAGACTGAGAAATGATACGAAAGCCATTCAAAATAAAAAACAAATGATTGAAACATTAAAGTATTCTCCGCGAGATTATCGCTTCGTAACCATAGATTTAGACGGAACGCATAGCTTAGCATCGCATTGTTCCAATGCTCACCACGTGTTGTCCGACAGCGACGCAGGAAACTGCCGCTGGAACAAGTATTACTTCTGCACTTAGACTGGAAAAGAAGGCCTGTCGCCAGCGGCTCATCGTGTGCATGAGTTCTCTTCCTTCGTGCTGTGAGCTGTATTCTGAAATGTCTGCGCAAGGAAAAGATTTATTTTTTCGCCAGAAAAAGAAGACCAACCTCGTGGAACACATATGGAACGACAGTTCGTCTTCGTCACCATCTTCGCACGGTAGACAAGTAGGCACTTGGCTCAGCTGTTTATTTGGGAAACAGCACGCATTTATAGCAAAACGTGCGTAATGCTTCCATGTGTACATGTGAACGGACATGAACACGGTACGCACACTTAGACGCTAGCTGCGAAACACCATAGCGTCAGACGCTGGCTTCTGTTGCATTCCAACCGTCGCTGAATGTCACTAGAAGTGAAAACCGACGAGTAGAAACAGGATTAACAAAAATTCTTGAAATTTTTCGTTGATGGATAAAATTTATTAAAAAAAAAAAAATGGTATAATCAATGTCAGTATGTTGTTAGCGTTTGGCATTATGCATGCAATAAAACATCGTGCCAACACATTTACCAACATCGAAACATGTAAGTAACATGCTGGTAAAAGACTGTGTGAATCCCTGTCCGAGAGAAAAACACTCTACTCCTAAAAGCGCACACAATTATAACATTATGTTAGCCCAACGTTTTGGCGACCAACACAATGTTGCGCCAACGTAATCCCGCGTGACATTTCGGCGTCGAGCCAACGTAATATAACAAGGTTGGGCCAACGTTGTACCAACGTTGGCGCAACCAAATTTTGCTACTGGGGTTCTTAGCGCCCTACGCGGTCGCCTAGTTCGCTCATATGGTGGCGGCGGCCCTGCATTTGACCGCTTGGACACATTCAGTGCCTGGTTTGACTCACAGGTAGCGCCACGAAGGCAGGATACGTGCGTCTCGGACCAGGACGTTTTTGCTGTTCCGGCGGAGGGAAGGGGTGTGTATGCAGAGCGTCTCGAGTGAATCGAGAGCCAGTTTGCAACCCTTCGCCGTCCACAGCCCTTACTCGAGGAGCACACCCCACCCCTCGTCCCACCCTTACCACGCAAATAACCACTCTTCCGGAGCGATTAACAAGGGCTTAAAGCACTTCCCGTACCGCGGAGCGTTATCCCCTGACGGAGACGGACTGCACCACAGCATTTCCTCGTTGGAATTCAGTAACACCAAGAATTACACGTTTTACAAATACGCGAAGAAACGCAAATTAACTGCTAACCAAGCGAATTAAATAAAAAGCACTTACCTTATTGTAAATTACGAAGCCATTGAATTACAAAACTTCGTTTGAGCAAAGCTTTCAAAGGCACCTTTTTTTAAAGGCAATTTTGTAAGATAGCACGAAATAATAAAATAAAGTTTTTACTACATACCTCAGGGACCAACCAGCCGAATTCCACCAAATTCTTCTCACAAGCAGTGCTGAGGTAGGCCGTGTAAACTTGCGTTTTTTAAGTGGCTCAGGCACTTATTTTCAAAATGACGGCCTTGTAAATATTTCAGATTAGTAAACTCTATCATTGGAAAAATTAGACTGATTACTTCTGGAGTTGATGATCCAAATCCGACCTCCGTAATGCAGTTGATTGCACGCACGCTGGCCTATGGCGCGATGTTTTCCGTGTTCGAGTTACGGGCAAGGCACGTGTGTGTTTGTAATTGTCTCACTACTGTTGGACATGTTTCTGGTTTCATCTGCAATTATATTACTGCAAACGAGACGCCACGGCCTACCTACCATCTAAGCTTTTAAGAACTTCATTAAAAATTACTTGCTACCACGTAGGGGAAAGTAGGCTCATTAGTAATCAGTATTTTATTTTAGCTCTTAAAGACTCTATTGTTCCTTATAACAAGCCTGTATTTTACCAATAATCTGAGCCTGTGTTAGAACCACTTACTTGATTAATAAAGGATTCGTGCCACTTTATTATAGTTAAAAAAAATTTAAGGGTACATCTAAAAACTATAGCTGATATTAATACCGGCAATAGAAAATTCGTGATTAAAATACGAATCCAACTATTCGAACTTCCGATAAAGGGAAAAAATAATAATTTCACATAGTCGTTACACCACAAAAATAAACACATTATTTTATTATGTAAAATTCTATTTACTGTATTTAATTTATTTTGTGGGCTTCGTAAAGACATCAGTTTGTAAGCACTGACAATTAATTCTCGGAACTCTGATAATTGTGTTGAGATAATTCAGTGCCGGATTTTTTATGGTCTTTGATCGTTACCGCAGGCCATATTTGAACTATTTGAATCGTAGACTGGCGTGGTTTGCGTACGGTGTCGCGGTGTGCTGTAGAATTCACAAGAAAAGCGGGCAAGACAAAGTCACCAACATCGTCGCTACCAGGAAGTGGCATACTCTCTCTTGTCTCGGGCCTATCCTTTGGCATCTGCATCGGCTGTCAAGAGCCTCCCAACTCTCTTCACTCACTCACTCTGGCATCTGAGTCCTATCACAGGGCACACGGTGTTTGACTACCGTCCGCTCAGAACGTTGTAGTCTAAGGCCCTGGCTCAGTTATGAAGAAATTCACTAGTTATGGCAATGGGCAGTCGATTTAACCGACTGTAAATCTCAGAAGTACTGCGAAAAATTAATTAAGACGATCGTCTAGTGACGTGCGCGTGTGTGTGTGTGTGTGAATGAGGCAAAAATCGATGAAGCGCTAAGGACGACGTCGACCGGCGTATGTAATATGTTTTATATTTATAATATAAATAACACATTCAGACTCAGAGTACACAGTTGTGGACATAACGGCAACGAATGTTGTTTTTTTTTGCCGATGTCGTACACTGCGAGGTTCATTGACCAAACTGTAAATAAAACTGGGTATGAAAGGGATGAATAAAAAGAGGAAGGAAATAGGTGTGTTGATAATATCTAGTAAAAAAATAGTTCTTATGCAAAATTGTAGTACACTAAGTGCGGACGAATACGGTGCTGTGTCTCTTAGGTGCAATTTTATAGATTTGATTTAAGCTTTGTTTGCATGAGGCGGAGGAATATAATGGAAGTGGAACTTGAGCAGGGGTTCAGAAAAGTTGGAAGTAACGGCGAGTGGCCTACAGCAGCCGTTTCCCCATGTAACTTAGCCTTGCAGTCCGCTGGGTCAAACCGGCAGTCAGGAGGAACTTCGCTACATGTTCAGCCCGCGTCTAGACCGTACAACAAGGATTGGCGTCTCGACTCAAACTGACCGTCCGAGGCCACTTTGGGCACTGCGATCGTTTGCAGTTACCGAGCAAGATGGGCATTCTTCATTCTCATTGGCTCTTCAGGTCCACCGATATCAGAGTTGCCTAGAACATAGGCTAAAAATGAGGTAGGCCTAATTTACGTCCTCTGCGCAAGCGCCTATTACTAACCTACCTCACACCCAATACAACTGTCATTGTTACATGGTCAACAGTGATGAATGTGTTTATTTGTATCCTAATTTAAAAAAAAAAACAAGCCTCCAGCTCGAATTGCATAAAAAATTGGTTAGAGGAAGCATACAAACATCTAAAAGCACTTGCTTACACAAACACTGTTCTGACCTCAAATCCTATACATGTCGTTTGTGATAGCTGTATTGGCAGAAAAAAAGTTTAGTGTTGGGGCATAGTGACTGGTTTGTTTTGCGCAGTTAGGGTGATCACTCTACCCCATAGTCGCTGTACAGCCAATAGTTGCATATTCAAAACAGAAACTTTTCAAGACAAAAAAATAACACTTATTTTACTTGCGAAACATGTGGAAAATATTTCAAATACCGACTCGTGACAGTACTTTGCCCAAACCATGTTTTTCCTAGACATGGGTCCCCTCTTGAAAAATTGTCGGTTTTTCCGTCTCGCTCTACATGCTAAACGTTGTCAGTTTTTTTTAATGACTCGGTATTATTAATTACAAAATAATTTAAATAAACGAATAGAGGAAAGTTTGGCGATTCAGCATCCTTAACACGGCAACACATAAGTGATTCAAGACTGTTCCTATAGATGGCAAGCAGTGATTGTTTCTAAACCGATCCAACATATGGTAAAACAGTAGTTACTCATTTGTGCCTTGAAAATGACATGCTTGTTTATTTATCAACAGCTAGACCTCATATAATACTTTCGTGTTCTAAACAACACTCGCAAATCTCACTCTGAGAGAAAAGCAAACAAAATATTTGTTTGCATGGGGCCAAACATATATTTAGTTACCTCAACAAAATAATTCGTCCAGTACACAAAACTTAAAACAAAAACAGCAAATTAACTTTATTCGTCTAAAAAACACGATCCAATTAACAATATCTCTGTGTTTGGCCAAAATAAATTAGACTGTCAACAAATCATTTGGTCGAAACACCTGTATATATTTATTTGGTTACTCATTTGATTGCACTCGTTCGAAAATACAGCTAGAGAGTTTGCTTGCATTTTTTTGTGACAATTAGCATTGTAACAGCGTTTGTTAGTGCAGTTATTGATGCTTAATGACGGTATAAACATCCTAATAAAACAAGTTCAACAGGAAACTAAAAAAGAAAGCTGTAAAACTTGAAACATTTTTAATTGCGCACGTTGTCTCTCCCCCCAGGCAGACCCGCTCTCTGTCGCACCCCCCCCCCCGGGGGGGGCAGCCCGGGAACTATTGACAGCGGCAAGACCTGGCTGGCTTCACAGCCCGTCCTCCTTCCCCCTGCTGGGGAAGCCGATGAGTTTAGAAGACGCGCAAAAATATTCTGGGAACTAGGACCCTCGGCGCAACGTGGCATATAGAGAAATTTCTGGGCGATGGCCTACGCCACTATAAATACCAGACAGAGCTGTACTGTCGGCAGTATTTTGGTGGAAGCCAGTTAGCTTAATGGGGTAATCTAGCGACGTGTAGAGGACGGACGACGACGGGAGATTGCAAGGCGACGGCGGACGAGATGTTTGTGGTGTGAATGGACGAGAGGGCGTGTAACCCAACGACTGAATGGTACTGTGCACGAGGGCACTCGGAGAACTATTGAACATTGCGGACTGCTGGGATCTGGACTAAACTGAGGTGGGACTGTATGAACACGTGATACGGACTTTATTGTAAATATTGGAACTGTCAAATGTGGAAATATAATTTGTAAAATAATCGAATAGGTTGTGATACACTGTCTATTTTGACTGATTGTTAGTTATTTAATCACGTTAATTTCTTTGAGGTAATTAGAAATTGTATTGATTGAAATCATTAATTGTAAATAGCAAGTGATATCAATTTATTGTGAGATATTGAGACGAAAGAATTATGTTTGTATTTATTGTAAATAAAATTAGGAAATTATAATGAACAATTTTATTCAATTAAGACCTCCATCCCTTAGCGAACATGATTTTGCCCACTGATTTTGAGAAATTGTAACAGTATGTTCAATAATAGTTTAAAACTGCAGAACCGTAAACGTTAATTTCTAATTTACTTTTAATTAAAGATTTTCATTTATATTTAATAAAATTTGTTATTTAATGCTATCTAACAGACAGGAAAACAAAATAAACCTTGTGTCGACGATATAGCATGCAATTTTAAAAATAAGTGCCAAAACCTACTTAAAACATACTAGTTTACATCAATTACCATTTTTTTTTAAATCAGAACTGCAGGATTTTACTAATTCAACAGAATATGTTCTGTGAAGGTGTCACATTCGTACATTTGCAAGAACAATATTTTATCACAACAGTAAGCTGCTTACAGACCGATATAGGCCTACATAAAATTTAATAACACACCATATAAATCCAGGAAATGTAAATAATAAATTTCGTGTTGAGCCTAAGCGAGGTGCAAGGGGGGAGGGGGGAGAGAAATTGAGTTCACGTTTGAGGGCATACCATACTGTTCGTCAGTTATTCCAAAACCAGCCCTCGATTTGCAGTTTAGTTCCCACTTCAGAACATTTTTTTTATGCCAAATAAATGCCGTATTTCCACAAATATCTTGTAGAGACGAATTTTTTTCAATGTAATTGATGAATCGTCACCACCCGACAATCTGGCTTATCTATAACCTAGAAAGTCATTCGTGTCCTGAAATGGCAGTTCATCTTTCCTTAGCTTGATATGAATATGTCTCCTGAATTAAGAAACAGCAGATATTTTAATTACTCCACAAACCCAACGTTTTTATATCCCTCTGATATATTGTGCCTCATTCCCTCATTCTCATTCTCATTGTACTTATTCCGTTCATAACACATATGTGTATCATAAAATTTGAAATACTTTACTTGCAGTGATCTTAACTTTTTTCTTCAACATATTTCCATTTTTATTCCAGCAAAATAACTTTTTTTTCCTTCCTTCTACACGTGAAAGCAACGTGTATTGTCTGTCGCTCCCTGGAGTAGGGACTTGCGCTGTTCTTGCGCTCTGGCCAGCGCCATGTCCTAATGTGGTCACCGGAAGTGATAAATGCCCACCCCTTCTCTCTTTTCGGACCACCGCCGCGTTCCTCTCCGGATACTGC
>NQII01002259.1:271286-283585 GCA_002778355.1 Clitarchus hookeri | reverse complement strand
TGCCGCTGGTCGTCGGGTTTTCTCGGGGATCTCCCTTTTCCCCCGACCATTCTTTCCAGCGCTGCTCCATACTCACTGTTAGGAGCCGCCCAAATTTCTTCGCTCGCTCACATATACACACGCGCATGTATCTAAACTTGACCAACAATATCCGGCTGCAGGCTAATCGCGAAAAAAAGAAGGTGAAAACATCCAAGTGAATCCTAACGATGTTATACACCTTTGGAGTTGGACTTGAAGCATTAGTTTATTACAAATATTGAAGAAAATATTTGAGATATAAGATTGAGCGCATGGATAATGTGTAACAATAAAGATCTGCTGCCATCAAATTATTCCATTGAAATTATCATGGTTACTACCCTTGTTTGGACTTAATACCCACGATGGGGTACTATGCTAGGCATTTAAACGATAAATTATTAATCCGCATGTCACTTTGTATTATGTCTTAAATATTCCATCCATTATTTGTAATAAACTAGTGTTTCAGGTGCAAAAAAAAATGTGTAGCGCCCATAGGATTTACGAACTCACTTCACACCATAGGATGTGAGGTTAGAATGCCATTAATGTAAACAAATGCTTTAATATGCTTTATACTTCCTTTGCCCAAATTTTTACGCAGCTAGATTAAACTCAAAGAAGTAAAGGTGTTTTATTCGTATAAAACTGCTTGTATTTTGAAAAATAAGATGAAACATTTACTTTAATCACTGTTGACGATGTGACTTTGACATATGTGTTGGTTTGAGGTACACGCACTGTCGTAAGTCGGAACCAATCAAAGTTTTATGTTTGATGTTGCTATTAGAAGCTGTTTATGGATGCTATGAAGTACGGTATGAGCATCGAATTATGTTTCCCGTTTGTGAGGCAATTCTTTTATTTGATGTTCTTGCTACATGCAAAGTATGTCATCGAAGGCACTTCATTCTCAACGTCCCGTTCATGGGGACACGGTGTCTGGAATTGCTGAAGACTGTGTTACGAGGGCGTTGAGTGCAGACCCACCTCGGCAGCTAGCGCGCGTTGTTGCAGTGTCGGCGGAAACTGGACCTTATGGCGCCCGTCTACCTGGCGCTTGAACTGCGTTGCAGAGTGTTCCAAATACACGTTTTTCAACGAAACTATTAAGCGTGCGTCCAACGTGCTGATCTACGAAAAGAACACACACTTCAGACGAGAGCTGTATAGTACTTTAAAAATATCACGTACGTTAGAAACATCAATTCAGAGTACTCCAAAACCGCTAAAAACTGCCTTTCCAAGGCACTGTATCTCAAAATGCACGCATCAGATACATACAAAACTACTATAGGCGCCTGCACTGAACCTTCCTAAAGACTTCCCACTAATAAAATAATATGGTCACCGCTGAAAGTCCCATAGGTACACGCAGCACGACGAGAACACTGCACGCCAGTTCAGAGCCTTGCGCTTAGCGGCGATGGCGTACTTGATGCGCGTGGCAGTGTCGCCCTTATCGCTCCCGCGCTTCTCGGCCTAAACGTGGGGAAAAGTTCCAGGTAGACGGGCGCCTTATAGGAGTGTGACCGGCAGCCTGTGAGTGCCTCGCGAATGAGGGAATTACTCCGGGGTGTTTATCTGATATTCATCTACAGAGCAGCGAGGAGAAGGAAAACGTTAAGTGAGAGCATATTTTTATATTTCTTAATGGTGAGCATCAAACATTCCACTCTGTTTTTCCGCTAACGAAAAAGAAAAAAAATGCTGGTTTTACGGACAAGTGTTAAGAAGTTACTGATTGTCCCACTCTCGGTTCTGTTAATCAGAGAAGCATTTGTTCTCTATACTGAGTGATTCATTGTTTTTTTTTTTGCGACAAGCAGTAATTGTATTTTCATCTAGCAATCTAAATAAGTTAAGCAGATCGTCGTTGTTATTTTATTTCATTGAAATTATTAACGCAATCCTGTAATGAACCTATCTATAACCGAAGATTCATAACAATAATTATAAAAAGAATCACTTCGCAATATACCTTAACTAGGGGTGTATGGCTTACGAAATGTAAATCGCATGAATTTTTTTGGATGTGTTTGCCATTATAATTTATCTATTATTTATTGCAATAACAAATATAGTCACATTCGTTATCTGAAAAGTTATTCCCTGCCATTAACCAGAATTACGACCGGGTTATTTCTCCATCAATAATATTTTCACGGACATTACAAACACTACGTGAATTTGTAATAAAAGACGTGCAAACCTCAGACGAGATAGAGACATGCACTCAATGCAAGCCAGATTACACGATTTACTCATGAGAGGAGTCGTTCATTTACTGAATTTAATAAATTCGTCCGGTGAATCTCGACGGCCCGCGCAAAAACAAACTTGTTTAAACAAAACATTCGCACGCCGGTAGACTACCCTAGACTTTATTTGACCTCTTGATGTGCGTGGATGGCGCGTGTGGGCGTGAGTGCGCGAGTGCGCGTGGATGGCGTGTGTGCGCGTGTGTGCGTTTGTGCGCGAGTGCGCGTGGGGGAATGTGCAAGTCAAATAGTCACAGCTTGAAGTTCACCCTCCCTAGAGAGGGGGGTAAAGAAAACCATTATTTTGTCTTTCACCGCCAAATGTCGCCACACCGCATTAGTCTAAATCCCCCCACTCCCCTCCACCCCCCCCCNCGCTATTCCCAACTCTCTTTCTTTCTGTCCCTCGCTGTCTCCATCTTTCTCTTCCTGGGTGGCTCCTAAATATGAAAACTAGGCATGGCGCTGTTATAATAAGCACGCATTACAATAACAAAGCAGGGCAGGTTAAATTTCTCGTTCTTCAAGCAGCCTCACGGAGACGGAAATTTGATGACGGACACTGAAAACTCCGGCCGAGATTTATCTGCACAGTTTTTTTTTTTTACGTTTTATAAGTTCTCAGAATTTTTTCCCGCTGGAAACATTTTGCAAGTAAAACAAATTTATTAAAATTTTTATCATCATGAACCTACCTACGAAAAATACACAAAATATCCTTTTCTTTGATATCTTCAGGTTACTAAAGTTTCGGCATATAAAATTTAACACAAATAATTTTCAAACTTTGCAGAAAAGTGTTTGAAAAAAATTGCTTTTCCTTTTCTGTAGTATTTTTTTTGTACAAGTTTCCAGGAAGAAATCATTACTTGCGCTGTCGATAAGTAGGTGTATTCCCTAGTCGATGTGGCAAGTTCATTGAACTCATATGCATTCCTGAGCACTATTTTTCTCTTAGTCAGTGACCCATGATTCTACTTTTGGTGTTATTCGTGTTATTTCTGGGAAGCGAGTTCTTTAATGCGAACCAAAATAGATCATTGACGCGCTTGCAAAATTAGTACACTAAGTAAACTTTCAGTATTTTAGTTTTTAAATTATAAATAATCAATTTTTCTGCAGATACATATTAGAAGCTAGCTCCACCACACATTTCAGTCACTAAATAACATTTAAAAAAGTGACGAATCACATTTATTGACCTCAGCTTTATAAAGTGCTTATGGTTTAGTAGGACCCAGAAACAGCAAGTTTGTATAACACTAATGATAGGCTTCAAAATTCTCTGTACGGCTCACATGTTATTTAATAATAATAATAAAAGTTTCTTTCGGACTGAATCCCTCATGCCATTGTCAGGTTTTTATAATTGGATAAAATCCAAAAAGTCAAGTAAAAAACTTGTGGTTATAATTATCAACGCAACAATAATAACATTTATTTGAAGTTAACCTATCATGAAATAAACTCCAGAATTTTTAGTTTCTCCATATCTTTAAGGGGGCAAAGCTTATTCATTTTGCAAAAAGAGAGCTTCCCTTAAAGCTAATCTTATACTTTTCTTGTAGCTTAACAAAATAAGTGAAAATGTGATTCGTTTCAATCTGCAGATACAGTGATGCTATGTCAGTTTATGATGAACGCTCAGAGCGTGCCGGTAAAATCCACGAATTAATTTCAAGACGAGCTTGGCTCAGAACATCTGCATGAGTTACTTTTGAGGTACTTAACAACTGCAGTGGAGGTCATGCTCTGTACGGCTCGCAACTCTTCAGCAATCCAGTAACATGAAGAGGATCGAACCAAGTACAAGCGATCAAAATAAAACGTACCCTCCGTAATGGGAAGAACCAACGGACAGATGACAAAGTCTGAAGAATACTGAGCACCGTAGGGTCCATCATGAAGACCACGGGACTGGCGGACATATTAGCAGTCTATCTACAGCAGTCGATGTGGATGAGCAGTGAGCACGACTGAGAAGACGGTTGTATTACAGGGATACTGCCGTTATTACTACTTGGACTTGCACTAAGGGAAAGGAATTTCGCTGATATTTTACCAAATCTGTGAACACGAGAGGCAATTGATCAGAAATGCACTACCACCCTTTGTTTTACACCCCATTGCAGGTACAGCACTAGCAACGGCGCCTGAATAGTTCATCCGCCTGCCACTGCAGCGTCGCTGTCCACACTCGACGTCATAGTCCACTGTTACCACTACTGAAATGATAATTTGGTGTTAGACCAGGGACCTCTCGGACATCATACAGGAGGGCACGGCTCAGAAGATTTGCTCACCGTTCCTATACGCAATACGCTAGTTCCATTCTCGACCTGGTTCATTCTCAGCACTCAACAGCCACCTTAATTGCTTCGCCACGAAAAAAAATATTCTAGCTCTTCACGAGTTGTGCCTTCGCCATGATGCAGAAGTTGCAGCGTTTGTCCCTTCGCAAGATAAAGTATTGTCTATGAAAATTAAACTTGTCCCTGGCACAGAAGGAGGGTAAATGCATAGTTCTCTGTGGCTTGTACAGAAGTACTGAGCTTGAGTCAGTTATCTTGAGAAACATGGGATTCCTGATAGTTATTATAATAACAAGGAATAAGATCATACATAAAAATTAATTTATTAATTTATTTATGTAATTTTATGGGGCAAAAACAATAGAAACAATCAGCGTTGTCCCTTGACCCTTTCAGACTCACGTTAACTTATGTCTGCAGGCTTTGCGGATATGAACATTTTTGGCATGTGCTGTACATTAGCTGGCACGTATCTTGTTTAGTTATCAAAGATAACGAGCTGCATGCTCTTATTCTGGCATAGCAACCTGGAATAGTAGCATGGTCTACGAATCAAGTAAAGCTGGACTCACAACCATCCATCAGTTGCCCGTCCGTCAGGTGGTCACGTGAATTTCAACCAATCGCAGGGCAACTTTTTTTTTCTATCCGTCCATCCGTTAAATATTTCTCAAACTTTAACTTTTAAAGGACGGACGGATGGGCCATCGCTTTCTGACAAAACTCCGTAGACGCGAATGCGCACTTTAAAATAAGATGCAAGACGGTGGATGTGTGTTTATTTATCTTTGGTGGTAAATTCAAGGAATTGAAAATGTTAACAATAATTTAAGTACAAATTATTGTCACGTAAAAAAATTATTTACCCGAAATGTTTCTCTCTTGGAAATTTATTCCCAACCAAAATACACCTCCAACTAAAGAAATATTACATGTTACGTTGTCAAACATAAATTTTTGCCGTACCGAAGGATTGACGGACGACAGATTGTCGTGAGTCGCTTTCATATGACGGACGAAAAAAACAGATGGATGACTGACTGACGGACAGGTGACTGACGGGTGCGACGGATGGTTGCGAGTCCAGCTTTATACCCGCAAGAAAGACCACGAGGTCACAGAGTACTTACGAATACAGAGATGAAATAGCCGCTTCTTTCTCCAACTCCGACCGCACACGCCGGCAAATAGCGCCACTGGTTAGCAGCATGTCGTAACGCCGTTCGCCAATCAGTGCATGTGAACGACTCGCCAGCCGGCAGCACAGCCGACAAGGAAAAGTGTTTGCAGTGCACAGCAGCCAATCAGACACAACTCCCGTTCCAGATCCTTGCACAGCCAATCAGAGAAATGGTACCGCCCACATCAAAAGGAACCGCACGCTATTTCGTCTATGCGTACTTCATCTGGTTATCTATAGTCCATTCACGGTTACTTCCAACTTTTCTGAAGTCCTGCTGAAGTTATACTGCCAGGATATCCCTCCGCCTCAAGCAAACAAAGCTTAACCGAGTCTAGAAACTTTCACCACAGGGACTACGCACCGCATTCGTGCTCACTCTGTGTAATAATATTTTTCCGGCATTTCCAACACACCTGTTTTCTCTCTGGTTTTATTCATATGAATTTTAAATTGAATATTACAATTTATCAATAAAATATAATTGATGTTCAATTCAACTAAAAATAAGATACTTGTATGTTAACAAAAGTGCAAAATGCTTCTGATACATGACATATTTAGGAAGAAACCAGACACGCCGAACATGGGGAGATTTTTCGTAGGTTTGTTTCAAAAAGTGTGGAGAAATTACGAATAGACTGTACTCTGTAATCAGAAACTAAGCCTCTCAGTTTTCAATACCATACAAATATAACCTACTTGTGAGTTATGTACGTATATGTGTACACCGAATCTGGATAGGCTAGAACGGTCAAACACTGCTAACTGAAAACGCAGTTATTTCGTGGCCTCCGGCTGCAGAATCTGAGGGATTTCCCAGCAGTCTGTACTATAACTCGAAAACCAGTTACCTTCACAGTGAACTCGACTCACAGTGAGTTCAGTTGAAAGCGATTTACGGTTTAGTATCGCTGTTTTAGATCGTTTTCCACTGATTAAAGGCTGGAGTGTGAATAAGCGTCCAAGGATCGTGTGCACAAACGAGGAAGGTATTTTTTACAAATGTTTTTTTTTTCTCTCGGCCATGCATAAAATGAGTCATCGCCAAGAGACCTCCACCCGAGATCTTTCAAGCTGGGTCCGGACGGATATCCGGTGACTTTTCTACAACATTAACCTCCCCCAGCTTCACGACGCCGCGCGCGCCGCGAACAGAGGGAACCGTCTTGAAGCAACTACCGCTTTCTTAAATACCTCCATGACCCTGTGCTTCGGTAATTAGTCTCCCCCCTCCAACGCTCCCATCTGCATTTTTTCTTCTTTTTTTTTCATCCTGGACTTTCTCCCTTCCTAGAGGAAATGTCAGGTCACTAATAAAAACGACATGCAACATCAAACAAGGCAACACTTTCGGGAACACGCTCTTCCTGCCCGACCTCGGAAGGCATTTTGCACCCCGGGATTCTTATTTTATGTGGGTGCATTCATTAATAATGCATGCAATTATTATTTTTTTTCTTCTTCTTCTTCTTTTCCTCTTCCTTTTTCTTTTCCCTCGTCGCGTCACAGAAGCACGTATATGTCGGGAGGGAAAGGTTTTAGTGACAGGACGGAAAGTTCTTGTAGTCCAGGGCTCCTGGTTAGTGTTGAGGGGGCGACAGATGGGTAGACGTGGTTTCCGAAGAGGGAGGGGGGGACTGCAAGGACTAGCACGACAGTTTCGGGGAAAGACTGGGAAGGTTAAGTTTGGTCCCGGAGGAGACATTCATTTAGGAGAAGGACATCTCTTCCTCTTCATAACTTCTCCCGGCGATTCTTCGACACTTTCGTCTTCCCCGACCTCTCTCCCCCTGCTTCACCCACTCCCCCTTTCCTGGTCTCTTCCGCTTCCTTTAATTTTTCTTCTTTTACACCCTCCACCATTCACNCAACACGCCGGCCAACATGTCAGGTCTTCTGCGGACTCACCCTCCACGACCCTGCGATGTGTTTTATGCGTTTCAGAAACTCGCGTTTGGCGCTATTGCAACCCCCACCCCCCCCTCTCTCTCTCACGATGCGGGGGTAAGTTAGTGTGTGTTCGTTGTCGCGGGGGTGTCGCGAATACAGAGTGCGGGCGCCGCAAATCGCGGCTTATTTGGCGCGAGGCTGGGAGGGGTGCTGCGAGCAGGGTCAGAACTAATGGCTGCGAAGGGAAGGACGTTCTGCAGCTCGTCAATGATGGCGCCGTCGTCAACAGGGCCATTCCGCCGCGAGACGTTGCTTTAACGCAGGTGTGGATCGCCAGTATGGCGTCTATTTTCGTCGCCGGAGAAGTATGCGGATCAAACTGGGGTGCGAATATCTCCTTTTGTCACTCAGTGTCTTCGGAGGAAAATTCTTTGACTTGTAATCTTTGCATGCTTTGTAGACCTGGAACTAGCACTTGCGACGTGATGAAATTCTTCGTGGTGGGGTGGGGGGGGGGAACTGTGTATTTTTGGTAGGCCTACTTACGCTACAGACTCAGAACAACCGTAAACTGAAGGATCACAGTTAGGATTATTTTATTGTCTGTTTGAGAAAGAGAGTAATTCGTTACACTGCTAGAAATATGAAACATTAACTTCATAATATTTCAGTCCACAACAAGGGATAACATTCAGTAACAAATTTTATGGAAATAATTTATTGGCGTATTTTTTACCTGCCTACGATCTTAAAGAGTATTTTTTTTTAACATTCGTAATTTTTATTAACTTACTGCATTGAAAATTTTTTAGCTCAAAATTTTTCTATTTTTTTCGCTTTGACCAAATTAGGTTGAATCAACGAAATTAAATTTGCATGAGATTTTCTCTTTCGAATGCGACGCCCGTTCATCTCATGTCTGGCACTGACGATTTCCCTTCATTGAAAACTACGTTTTATACCCGCCTGCACCAGAAAAATTACAAGATGTCTATCCCTACCTTAGATTACATTTTTAATCCCTGTTTGGCTGTGCTGGCTGGCCGGGGCGGACACGTGTATCGCCCGGTGTAACTGGCGGCCGACGACGTCTGACTTCCGACGTCCGACGGCGACCGACGCACGAGCACCGACCACGAGTACCGCAGCATGACCTCGACGTCCGTCTGCAGAACAAAGACTTAACACTAGCTCCGGTGATGTGGGGCGCCACTTGCGCTGTGACGTCACTGCTTTCTTACTGGCTCAGTTGGTGGGCCAATCCTAGAAGATGCGACCTATCCGGAAATGTTGGACCGGAAGAATTTTATTTATTAAAGTGTAATGCTGGAGTAATCTATACCCTTCCTTTCCACATCATGGAAGGGTTTTATAAACCCCGGCTGGAGCCGAGGACGAGAGGAATAAGCCCCATGGACACACACCTAAAATATAAGTATGATTAAGGGATAAAAATTATGCATGTTTTCATTTGTCCTCACGTTGGAGTGAAATTTTATGCGAGGTTTTGAAAAAATCACTTTAAAAAAGATTATTTTCCGTTCACCGCCGTAGCGAAAGTATTGTGGAATTTTAGATAAAAGCTCGTATTTTTGAGCGGAAATTTTATGGGAGTATAATAGATTAATATGATTGAATGTCCTCATATAAATAATGTTGTAAAACATTTTGTATTTATGCTCAATGCAAAGCAAAGATTTTTCGATTTTTGTAATTTTCTACATTTTAATGTAAATTTGTAATGTTCTGTAATTATAAAAAAAACAGGTTAATATATGTGACATACAAGAAAAAAAAGTTTTTCTTTCTTTTCCGTAGGATGCACATATGTCTTTTGGCAGAGGTCATATTCATTTTATGCCCGACATAACATCTTCTCTTGAAAATTAGCAAATATTTTTCAATAGAAGTTCTCTTAGTAAAGAAAACAGGAGAATAACTCTTGTGAAGGTCGTTGAATATTGCTGGTGGTTGGCTGGCGTTGACATTGCATGTGATTACCGAGAGACGTATCCCTGTTGGCCAAGGAGGCGAAAAGGCGGGTTTTCTCGGTGTCACAAGAACATATCATGTAAAAACTGATACCTGCATGTTTGTTCTCAAAGAACGGTGGTATTTAATTGTTTGTGACATGCTATATAAGCGTTATTAGCTGGTGACTGGCTAAATTTCACGGTCTGGTACGTACTATGTCGGCGTAATTGGTCCATTGTCTGCTGCCACAGTGAATCGCCATTTCTTTACCTTCTGACTGAACTGGGCGACGCCACTGTGGAGAGTTTACCAGTCCAGAAGCATACATCACGTGTCACATAAACTATGGCCAGTGCCAAACATAATTACAACTTTCGTAGCTGAAATTAAGGTGTATAATATCTATTACAAAAAAAATTTTTACATTAGTACTAAATTTTATCACATACAACCCGACCAATTATTAATATTACGGCCTGACTTCGTGAAGGTTTCTTTTTTAAAAAATGCTACCCCAAGCATCCAAAATGGAAATACACTTACATTTTTATTTAAATAAAAAAAACTGCTGTTATTTTAAAACTATTTTAACATTTTTATAAGTAAATTTTAGTATTATGAAGTGACCTGGTGAAGTTGATATGCAACATAATTCTTTCTTTTGTGACAATTTTGGTAGTGTGTGTATCTATTACTTTTAACACGTGTTCCACGTGTTAAAACCGTGCCCGGTGCTCCGCTGTAATCATACCTGTGCTTCGACCTTAACAACATAGGTCTTCAGTTGCAATGAGGAGTTGCAATAAAACAAACACTACAAGCCGACGACCACGTTTGCCACGTTCTCACACGCGAAAAATCCGCGGTGACCGCGCCGGGAATCGAACCCGGTTCGACGTGGTACGAGGAGCGCTTTCGTTCCCCGAATCACAAGCATCCGCCGCATCCGCCAGTCACCCGTGCATCCGGCGGTCACGCGATCTTCAACCAATCGCAGGGCAACTCTCTCTTCTATCCGCCAATCCATCAAATATTTCTCAGACTTTAACTTTCGACGGACCTACGGATGGACCCCCACGCCTTCTGACGACATTCTGTGCAAGGCGGTGAGTGGAACTGTGTGTATTATGTTGGAAAATTCAGGAATTTAAATATATGCAATAATTCAATACAAATTCTTATCACGTAAAAAAAAAAAAAATTATCTCCCCAAAATTTTTTTCTCTTGAAAATGTATTTCCAACCAAAATATACCTCCAACTAAAGAAAGATGACGATGTTTAAGTTGGCACACTGAAAATTTTGCAGTACGGGTGGATTGACGGACGACGGATTTTTGTGAATCGCTTTCAACTGACGGACGAAAAAACATACGGATGATTGACGGACGGATGGACGGTCGGCCACCTGGCGCGCAGTGGCGAACAAGACACGTTTTTTTTTTTTGGAGGAAGCGATCGAAAGTGCTGGAGAAACTTTTGGGGAAGGGAGAGGCCGTATCTTCCAAAAATCAAAGACTTGCCGATTTCCACCTATAAAATGGCGTTTTTGAGGGTTCCTCCCATGGGAATATTTTTTTTTTTACTTTCATGGTTAAGGGGCTCGCCTGCCTGCATCGTTTTTCTCCTTTTCTTGGCCGAGAAGCGCGGAAGCTATAAGGGCTACACTTGCACGCGCTACAAGAGCGCCATCGCCGCTACGCGCAGGGCTCTGAACTGGCGTGCAGTGTTCTCGTCGTGCTGCGTGTACCTATGGGACTTTCAGCGGTGACCATATTATTTTATTAGTGGGAAGTCTTTAGGAAGGTTCAATGCAGGCGCCTATAGTAGTTTTGTATGTATCTGATGCGTGCATTTTGAGCTACAGCGCCTTGGAAAGGCCGTTTTTAGCGGTTTTGGAGTACTCTGAATTGATGTTTCTAACGTACGTGATATTTTGAAAGTATTTAACAGCTCTCGTCTGAAGTGTGTGTTATTTTCGTAGATCAGCACGTTGGACGCACGCTTAATAGTTTCGTTGAAAAACGTGTATTTCGAACACTGCAACGCAGTTTAAGCGCCAGGTAGACGGGCGCCTTAAATATGGAAAGGAACCAGAGTCCCGTTGGTTCCAAAGCTCTGCCTCTGTGACATCAGATTACTCCTTATTCCTGGAAACTGCACAACACAGACGAGGCTGCGGTGGCGTAGTGTTTAGACTACTCACGTCTCACCTAGGCGAACCGGGCTCGATATCTGGCGGGGTCGCTCCTGGATTTCCGCACGTGGGATTGGTGCAGGACGATGCCGCTGATCGGCGGGTTTTCTCGGGGATCTCCTTGTCCCCCCCCCCCTTTTTTTTTCATCACGGCGCTGCTCCGTATTATCACTTCGCTCCCGTCATCCTCATCGACTCTCAAGACCTCGACGTTGCAAGCTGCCCGAATCTTCTCACTCTTCACTCACTCATTATACAGTTACGTCCCACCCAGGTTCGTGTAGACTCGCCCTGCAGCCTCCGTCGAACTCGTGTCAAATAAAAAAAAGGATCCTCGGAGGAGGCGATCTCCTTGATCGCCTTGCGTTTCTGCTGACGCGGGGACTTGATCGCGGTTACCAGCTCGTCAGTGGTTGGTGCGACCGCCCACCGCGCGCGCGTACACAGGCAAACCCCCCC
>NQII01002259.1:216807-264354 GCA_002778355.1 Clitarchus hookeri | reverse complement strand
TGTATATATATATATATATATATATATACATATATATATATACATATAGCAAAACCCATGACGGAAGTTTTGTTCACCATGTATGGTATATTACAAATCCACAGGGAAAAAACTAACAACGTAGTACAGTTACATTTTTATTTGCACAAATGTGCTACCAATCCCTCAATTTTCATGGATGGGGGTTGATATTGGGGCCAACATTTCTGTGATTTGTACTTCGTCGTTTAATAATACAATATCCGGAAACTCAGACATTTATCGTTCATTATAGCCGTGTTACTAGCACAAAACATCTGCTTCAACTACACTTTCAAGGGCGATTTTCACCCTTTCGGAATAGACGTAGGCTGTATGTCGTGTATATGCTTTCGACATTTTATTTGATGAGGAACACCCTACCGGAAGTTTGTCGGTATAGTTCAGTTCCACCCTGCGAGCGTATGTTTGGGTGTGTGTGTGCGTATAATATTTAAGCTTACGCTAAAACTCTAGCGAGTTTATCCTTTTATGATTTGACGTTCAAGTTTTTGCATCGGCTAAGTTTTTTGCAGGCTAATTACAAACGTTGTGCTTTTCAGTACAAAGAATCCTCATAGGCTTAATCAATAATCAAATGGGATATTAGCTTCATACATACGTGACAGCCAATACCAATAGGTAACTTTCGGAAATGTGTGCAGTACGTTGAATCCTAGCAAAAAGTCAACTTTCCCCTCGATAAACCATTCATTGTCTCTGATTAGTGGGGTCAACAAACTTGAAAACCAAAGCAGCAAGCAGCGGGATTTGACAGTGAACAGTAACTTCATAAATATTTAGCATACACAGCAGTGATTTATTTATATTTTCTGCGGCTAAAAGTTTTCAGAAAACGAAACCGCAAGTAAACAATTGAATATTCTCATTTTAATTTCAAACAACACATTTGAAATATGTGTTTTTGTTTGGTTACTGCACACTGCCAAATCTTTACTGCCTAAGTTTTCAATTGCGTAAACCCTTACCATTAAAGGGTTTCGCCTGGCTAGGCCATCGACCGGTGCACAGAGTTTCAGAAGAAAACTTCTTATTCAAAAACTATTCCACGTGCATAAAATATGTATACTTAACAATAGCATTTAGAAAACATTCAAGGTCCGGCGACAAGTTTTAGTTTTGTACTTCCGTTTCGAAAACTTATTTAAAAAAAAATTAAAATAGTTGAAAAAGGTGTTTTCAGCACAGAACAGTTTTTTCTCTATTATTACACCATTAAGGTCTCTGCCTACCTGCTGGCAGGAGCGAAATTCAATTAGGAAATTTAATGTTAAGGAAATTTCGCCTCAGTGCGTTAATTTTAAAGAAAGGCGTATCAAACAAAATGCATTCTTCGCGAATTTTTTAGGAGAAGTTCCATAAAGCGGAGATGCTTCCATACCATCTATAGCCTGTTTAAAAAGAATTTTTAAAATTAATGGTTTACAAAAAAAAAAAGTGCATGCTGTCTATCTATATTAAAAATATACGCTAGTGTCGATCTTCTCCTAACAAATTCGTGAAGAATACATATTGTTTGAAACACCTATCTTTAAAATTCACGCACTGATACGAAATATCCTTAAAAGGCCCCCGTCTACCTGGAGCTTTTTCCCACGTTTAGGCCGAGAAGCGCGGAAGCGATAAGGGCGACACTGCCACGCGCATCAAGTACGCCATCGCCGCTAAGCGCAAGGCTCTTTAGGAAGGTTCAGTGCAGGCCCCTACAGTAGTTTTGTATGTATCTGATGCGTGCATTTAGAGCTACAGCGCCTTAGAAAGGCCGTTTTTTTTTAGCGGTTTTGGGTACTCTGAATTGATGTTTCTAACGTACGTGATATTTTGAAAGAACTTAACAGCTCTCGTCTGAAGTGTGTGTTCTTTTCGTAGATCAGCACGTTGGATGCACGCTTAATAGCTTCGTTGAAAAACGTATATTTCGAACACTCTGCAACGAAGTTCAAGCGCCAGGTAGAAGAGCGCCTTAACGTGGGATTTCCCAATTAAATTTCGCAGCTGCCAGCCAGTAGGCAGTGCCCTTAAATGAGAAGGTCGTCGCTGATAATGTCAAGAGGCGAGCTGCCGACGCGACGTAAATATTCCACGCCAGTTCATTGTCTTGCGCATAGAGACGATGAGGCACGCGATAAACTTGCCTGGGTCGCCGTAGTCGTCACGCAATTTTAGTCTTTGGACACGCGATATACCTGGAGACATACGGAACACCGGCGCCGCCATCATGTAGCTATTTTCAGCGTTTGTGCCTCGACAAGCGCGGGAACGATAAGGGCTACACTGTCGCGCGCAGGGCTCTGAACCCGGCGTGCAGTGTTCTCGTCGTGGAGCGGAGAGTTTTTCGGCGGTTCTTAACATCGAGGTCTTGACAGCCGACGAGGGCGAAGTGAGGTGAACGTGGGGAAGCGTCGAAACGCGAGGCTGGAGGAAACGGGAGATTCCCAAGAGAACCCGCTGACCATCGGCATAGTCCGACACAATTCCCACTTGCGAAAAATCTGGAGTGAACCGGCACGGGGGTTGAACCCGGTTCGGCATGGTGGGAGGCGAGCAGTCTAACCACTACACCATCACAGCGTGCTGCGTGTAAGTAGTGGCCTTCTTATGGGACTTTCAGCGGTGAACCTATAATTGTATTGTTGGGAAGTCTGCAGCAACGTTTAATGCAGGGTCCTTGAGTAGTTTTGTATTTACCTGACGCGTATATTTTGAGATACAGCGCTATGAAAAAGGCGGTTTTATCTATGTTGGAGTGCTTTGAAATTGTGTTTCTAATTTTCGTGACGTATTGAGAGTTAGCCCTCGTCTGAAGTGTGTGTTCTTTTTAGTGCATCAGCACGCTGGACGCACGTTTAATAGTTTTGTAGAAAACACTTGTATTTCCAAGAACATGCAACGCAGTTAAAGCGCCTGGCAAGGGGGCCGCGGTAGTGCAGTGGTCTGACTACTCGCCGGCCGTCCAGGCGAACCGGGTTCGATTCCCGGCGGGGTCGCTCCTGGATTTTTCGCACGTGGGACTCGTGCCGGACGACGCCGCTGGTCGGCAGGTTTTCTCGTGATCTCTCGTTTCCCCCCGGCCCTTGCATTTCGGCGTTGCTCCATGCTCATCTCGCTCCAAACCTCTCCACTCTACATCACTCCGTGCGTGCAATGTTTCAATTTGCGGCCGGTGAAGCAGAGTAAGATTTGGGATATTGTCGACTCGTTTACGTTCTTTGAAATTCCAACGTTTTCGTGTGGATACCACGTCGTTTAATTAGGGAAATACATGTCAAATGTATTATTTTTTTTTACAAATGGGCGAAAGTATACAAAACGGGATGGAAGTAGAACCTCAAGCAAGACCTTCAAAAGCTCGGTTCACCGCGAAGAACCTATGAGTGTCCACACAACGCGAGCTGCTTCTGAACGACGTCCGCAGTGAGCCGGCGACTTGACCGCCGTCGTGTACACCCCTGGAGGGATAATGGTCCAGACGGGAGCGTCGTGCAGTTCCGCTGCGTCATGCAGCTCGTTCATGTGTCATGTCCCGTGTAGCGCCGCGGTGCGCGGATGAAAACACGTACACAGCCCACTGGGAAATGAAAGCCGGCCTTTTTTTTTTTTTTTTGGACCCGTCGCGTCGGAAAGAAAAGCGAAGGAAGTTGGTACTCATTGCCGCCGTGGGGGATGTACGAGTTACGAACGAGAAAACCTACCGCAGTTCGACCGCGTTGCTACCGTTGACCCTGTGGGCGGTATGTGCATGCGTACTCGGGGGCTACGTTTGTAGTTCATTCACGGCTATTTCCTACTTTTCTGAAGTCCTTCCAAAGTTCTACTCCCGTTATATTCCTCCATTTCGCGCAAACAAAGCTTAAGGCACCCGTCTACCAGGCGCTTGAACTGCGTTGCAGAGTGTTCCAAATACACGTTTTTCAACGAATCTATTAAGCGTGCGTCCAACGTGCTGATCTACGAAAAGAACACACACTTCAGACGAGAGCTGCATAGTACTTTCAAAATATCACGTACGTTAGAAACATCAATTCAGAGTACTCCAAAACCGNTAGCTCTAAATGCACGTATCAGATACATACAAAACTACTATAGGGGCCTGCACTGAACCTTCCTAAAGACTTCCTACTAATAAAAAATATGGTCACCGCTGAAAGTCCCATAGGTACACGCAGCACGACGAGAGCACTGCACGCCAGTTCAGAGCCTTGCGCTTAGCGGCGATGGCGCACTTGACGCGCGTGGCAGTGTCGCCCTTATCGCTCCCGCGCTTCTCGACCTAGACGTGGGAAAAAGTTCCAGGTAGACGGCGGCCTTAACGGAGTCTAGAACATTACACCAAAGGATCAACGCTGCACACTCGTGTGCACTCACTGTAATAATATTTTTCATAAGAACTATTTTTTTACTTGGCATTATCAATACACTTACATTCTCCCTGTCCTTATAAATATTAATTATGACCGAAACGTTAGTTTTTATAGCTCAAATATGAGTAAAACTTTGACCTAACCGAAAATACGATACTTTTATGGTAACACAAGTACAAAACGCTTGTGATACACGACATATTTCGGAAACATTCAAGACACGTCAAACATGGGGTGATTTTTCAAAGGTTCGATTAGAAAAAGAGCGAAGAACCTGCGAATAGACTGTTCCTCTCGAAGACAAATCTCATACGTTTATGGTTCTGTTGTTCCATTGGATTTTATCGTAATGCATGAAAATAATCACAAATAGTTAACATTCCAGCTCGTAAGAATAAAACTGTTCTTTTTTAACACTTTCTCAAATGAACAATGATGGGTTGTAAAACCTGTTACATCTGCCGCGGCACATTAGTTGGTACACAGTCAACACGTGACTCAACTGGCCGACGACCCATCAATGATAAACGTTGCAAAGTACAGTGGGCGTGTCCGGTGTAGCCTGGACCAATAGGACGAAGGAATGTGAAAATGCAGAGACAAACACAACTGATATTGCTGTATTGGATAATGTGGGCAGCTCACTTCAACTTTGTCTTCAGTGCCAGTAAATCTGTGCAGTCCTTAAAGATTAAGGATTAGTACTAGTTTTGATTTTTGTTTCATTGATGCGACGAACTTTCGCATGCTGATAAGTAGGGGCAGTGATATTTCGCGAAAAGATTTCGAGACAAGATACAGTTCAAAGCACTGTAGGGTCGTCCAGCTTCTTTGATAAGCTAAAAAACGTTCTGGCCCGTGTCAACCGTTTGCCCACGAATCACGAAGGTTCAGTGTCGGAGTCACTTAGTCCTGAGCGGCTTGGTCAAAGACAGACACGGCACCAGCAGCCAATGGAGGTATAACAACAGCTGAGGTGTGTATATAGTATTTAAGTCTACTGTATGCTCCGATTTTTACGCAAAAAGTCACTGGCCCTACTGATAAGTATAGGATAATTTTAAGATCACTCTTGACATGAAATACTGAAAATGGAGCCTAATCGTTGAAAACCAGTGAAAATGGCTGCACTTAAAATCAGTTGGAGTATATTGTGTCTAAATTACACTGGTTTATAAAGTTCGCTTCGTAGCGTTTAAAAAATACGGATACCTGTTTACAGGTTAGGGTTTAAACTTTGCAAACCTGTTTAAATGCACAATGCACATATTTTACCGGTGCGTGAAATATTTTTACGTGGCGAAACGATTGTTTGCTAGCTCTCTAGTTAATAATGGCGTTCAAGGGTCGAAAAACATTTTTTACGTTTGTAGCATATCACGTTTTTTTTTATTGTTGTTGTGCTATGAAAAAAGTCCTAAAAAATTATGATAATTGGCGGGTGGTGGGGGGGGGGGNGAATAATATTTTTCAAATAGAAACAAAAATAAAATATAGGAATTTAAAATTGTTATGTTTATTCGTACAAATCTCGAAACTGTACGAAATCTCGGAATGAATATGCATGTCATTAGAAAGATATGAAAAAAATTTTCTCGAAAAAATTTTATGCATATTGCCAATATTTAATATAATATAGTCAGACGTTAAACCATACGATATGCCAACCAGGAATTTAATTTCGAATAATTTGCAACATGCCACACCTGTAAAAGGAGAAAAAGATTTAAAAAAAAATCAAACAAAGTTTGTTTGGCGCAACCAAATTACTAAGTTGTTTGTAAAAGGGCAATAATATATTTTGTTCTTGAAACCGAATTATTTTGTTGTTATTTGGTTGCCCTAAACAAAGATTTGGTTGGTCCAACTAAAGATTTGTTTGGCTTTACGTACGTTTAACAGTTTCTGTTAATATAAAAAAAAATAGGCTGACCGTGACTCAAACGTAAACTTTTTTAAGTGACTATTGATTCTGTCGGGATGTTTTTAAATACATGCTATTTTTAATACTGGACAACGTGCACAAATAAGCATTTCAATTTTTACACTTTTTTATTTCAGTTTCCGTTTGAACTTATTTATTAGAATGTTTATACCATTATTAAGCAGCATTAACTGCACTAAGAAACTCTGTTGCTAAACTAATTGTCACAAAAAATACAAACAATTCTCGAGCTGTATTTTTGAAAGAAGGCAATCAAATGAGTTGCCAAACAAATATATATAGGTGATTCCACCGAAAATTTTGTTGACAGTCTAATTTTTTTGCATAACGCAGAGGTTTTCCTCATTCAAGCGCGTATTTTGTTGAATAAAAAAAAAGTCACTTTTTTGATTTCCAAGTTTGGTTTTCCCAACACTTTTATTGTGTTAGAGCAATTAAATATATTTCTGGCCCTATGCAAACAAATACTTTGTTGGCTGTTCTCTCAGTGCAGTTTCAATAAACACTGTAGCTGAAATCAAACGTAGGAGTAACTTTTGTAACTTGTGTGAATTAAAACTACAATATTTGCCCAAAAAACGTGACGAATGTTATTGTTCAAGTGATTTGGTATTCTTATCAATTTACCCTTGGCTTTCAAATTTTCGAATGATTTTTTCGAAAATGTTTTTTACCTGAGTGTGTTCTGACAAGACCAAATTTTGTTGTTAATTGAGATGTGCTGATTTATAATTTGTCATAAGAAATAGTTAACAGCTTGATGTTTAAAAATTTAATGCAAACGTAGGGAGGTAATTCCCATTTACTTAATGAAGGGGGGTTATATTATCAACCACACTTTCATATATGGAAGATCTCCGTCATACAAATAACGATGCATTGATTTACTTCTTAATCGCAAGTATTTTCTGATGTTCCTAACTAACAGAATTTCAATACTCAATTTTTGGTTTTGCATCGTCTTATAATTTCGTCAAGAATAGCCTGCTGGAATTTATCGAGGTTGACAAAAAAAAAAAACAATCTGTATAATCCCCGCTTGGAAAAAGAAACAAAGTCTGATTCTTAATTTTGATTGCGTACTGCCAATTTCTTACCACAAATTAGAAAATCTTTCATCAAATTCTGGGCCACCCAAACCCGCACGATTCCGTTACCCGGCCGTTTTATCACTTGTTAGATTGTAACGTACATGGTTACACGGTGCCACTTAGAGCAGTGGTTATTTAACTGTGGTCCAACAACTACTGATAGTCCGTGGGGTTTGATCCTTTGTGGTTCGGGAAGTAAGTAATTTTTTTAATTAACTGGAATTTTTTTAGAATTAAATTTTTTAATATCAAGTTTCTTATGATGATATTACCAAGATTTAAAGGTGGTTATTCATTTCATGCCTACGTTGTGCTGCTTGAATGGAAGAGGTACAGGCGAAGTGAAAGTTTAAAAACAGCTGACTTAGACGCTGTTCGCAATTTCTTCGCACATCTTGAACCAAACCTTTGAAAAATTCGCCCCATGTTTGACGTGTTTGGTTGTTTCTTAAATTTTCAATATATTGATACACGCCTACTACCGCACGAGACTCGGGCACCATGCGCAAACTCGGCTCTGTGGGGGTGCCACAATTCGACCCTCCCCTCTCCACAGGCAGGCCCTCCTCCCCTTGCTGGAGAAGCCGACTAGTTTAGAGGATGCGCAAGAAGGTTCTGGGAATTAGGACCCTCGGCAAATTTCTGGTCAATGGCCTACGACCCTATTAATATTGCAGCGGTCAGGATCAGCAGTCTGTTGGTAAAAGTATTTTGCTAAGTACGTTAACAGGGGCGAAGTCGAGTGCGGTGACGTACATCGGTGAAGAGTACGGACGACGACAGGAGATTGCGAGGCGATGGTGGACGAGGCGTTTGTGGTGTGAACGGACAAGAGGGCGTGAAATACGACGAGTAAAGGCTACTGTGCATGAGGGCGCTCGGAGCACTCCAGAACATTCCGGACTGGTGGGATCTGGACTAAACTGAGGTGGGTCCGTCTGATCATGGAATACGGACTTTATTGTGTATATAAGAACTGTCAAATATGGATATATAATTAAGAAAGTACAGCAATTCATAAGGTTTTGATACAGTGTCTATTATGACTGATTTTAGTTATTGAATATGATTAATTCCTTTAAGGTAACTGAATTGTTCTGATTAAATCTATTAATTGTAAATATCAAGAGATATCATTATATTTTAAGATTTTGAGGCGTGAGTATTTTATTTGTAATTATTTTTAATAAATTAGGAAATTAGAATTAACTCGTATTTAATTAAGACCTCCATCCCTTTACGAACCTGGTTTTGCCCACTGACATATCTAAAATTGTATTAATATGTATCACAAGCGTTTTATACTTGTGTCAACATTAAATTCTCTTACTTGTGCTTAAACTGAGCTTCTTTTTATATTTTATCTGTAGTATTAAATTTACAATTAATGCTGGTAAAAACAGAGAGAAAATAGGCGTGTTGGTAATGGCTACTAAGAAATAGTTCTTATGCAAAATACTATCAAAGTGAGTGCACACGAACGTAGTGCGTTGTCCCTTTGTTATAGTTTTCTATACTTCGTTAAGTTTAGTTCACATGGGGCGGAGGGATGGCTTGTAAGTATAACATCAGCAGGGATTCAGAAAATTTGAAAGTAACCGTGAATGAACTATACATCTCGGGTCAACATTTCCAATTACAGTGTCCAATATACGAGACGTTGAAGGGGACGTCGCTTGATGAACTGTACCTTACACGGAAGAAAATAGGGTCCAATAAGGGATGTACCTCATATGTGAACGATACCACTTGTTGATGGGACTTATTTCCGTAGTCTCATTGATTAGTTGTTGCCAACGGAACGCTATAATTAACTAGCTGATTTACTCGGATTTGCCTGGGTATCACTATACATCACTGGAGAGCCAGAAAAAACTGGTATAGGCGTGCGTATGCAAATAACAGAGGCATGGAACCAATCAGAGTAACGCGATGCGGTCGGCAGCGCCTATATAAGACAACAAGCGTCTGGTAAAATTTGCTATATCGGTTACAGCTGCTACAATGGCAGGTTATCAAGATTTAAGTGATTTTGAACGCGGTGTTATAGTTAGCGCACGAGAGATGGGACATAGCATCTCCAAGGTAGCGATAAAATTTGGATTTTCGCGTACGACCATTTCACGAGTGTACCGTGAATATCGGGAATCCGGTAAAACATTAAATCTTCGACATCGCTGCGGCCGGGAAAAGATCGTGAACGAACAGGACAAACGACGACTGACGAGAATCATTAAACGTGGCGGACCTGCAACCCTTTCTCAAATTGGCGCAGATTTCAATGCTGGGGCATCAACAAGTGCCAGCGTGCGAACTATTCAACGGATCATCATTGATATGGGCTTTCGGAGCCGAAGGCCCACTCGTGCACCGTTTTTGACTGGACGACACAAAGCTTTACGCCTTGCCAGGGCCCGCCAACACCGCCATTGGACTGTTGATGACTGGAAACACGTTGCCTCGTCTGACGAGTCTCGTTTCCAATTGTATCGGGTGGATGGACGTGTACGGGTACGGAGACATCATCATGTATCCATGGACCCTATATGTCAACAGGGGACTGTTCAAGCTGGTGGAGGCTCTGTAATGGTATGGGACGTGTGTAATTGGCGTGAAATGGGACCCCTGATACGTCTAGATACGACTCTGACAGGTGACAGATACGTAAGCATCCTGTCCGATCACCTGCATCCATTCATGTCCATTGTGCATTCCGACGGACGTGGACAATTCCAACAGAACAATGCGACACCCCACACGTCGAGAGTTGCTACCGAGTGGCTCCAAGAACACTTTTCTGACTTTAGACACTTCCATTGGCCACCTTTATCACCAGATATGAACATTATTGAGCATATCTGGGATGCCTTGCAACGTGCTGTTCAGAAGAGATCTCCACCGCCTCGCACTCCTATAGATTTGTGGACAGCCGTGTAAGATTCATGATGTGAATTGCCTCCTGCATACCTTCAGACATTAGTCGAGTCCATGCCACGTCGCCGTGCGGCACTTGTGCGTGCTCGTGGGGCCCTACACGATATTAGGCAGGTGTACTAATTTTTTTTGGCTCTTCAGTGTAGATAAATTTTGTTTGTAGTTGGGATTTATTCGGGCCCAGTAGGAACCCATTTGACTTACGCAGTATTTTTAATTAGTTATTGATATGAATGACTGCCAATTTTGGTCCAGATTCGCCGAGATGAAAAAAGTTGTTAAGGGGAGAGGGAAATGAGAATGGGCCGGAGCCCATTTTGGGCTACACAGTTCTTCAAGTTGCTTACTGAAGGACATCCTTGCCAAATTTAGTCTAGATACGTTGAACGTTTTAGAATTGTATAGAGAAGATACGTTCACTCTAAATATGAGCCAGTGATTTCAATCAGTGGCATTATTTTACTGAATTTCCAGCAAATTAGCTGTTATCTGCTGGCGAAACAGTGAAATGCACTGTGATTTGACTACAAGTCCGGTGAAATTCACAAATAATCAGCTGGAATCACTGTTTAATCAGTGATTACCAGCAACTGTTATCAGTAGAATTTTACTGACTCATGAAATTTCAACAGGCCTGCAGTAAATTATAATTTATTTTTTTTAGCAGTTTTAACTGTTTAATTGTTTCAGTTTTAGAGAGTATATTCATATGTAGATACATATATACTCTGAATTTTATATTTATAGATATATTACTTAATTTACAATCACACTCTGTTGTTGGAAACACCTAAAGTTTTATATTCACACGTGATAGAACGGGTTTTGTATTGACGATGTATGAACTCCAAGTTTTTGTACTTTTGTTCGGCTTTTACCATTGGCCGGCAATGTATTTTGCGCGCCTCAGTAGACTCTTGGGCCAATAATAAACGTTTACAAAGAATTTTTCTTACAAAAGTACAAAACTGTTTTTAAAATGTACAGTGGATGATCATAATAGAGTTCTTGGATACACGTAAGTTATGTTACAATAGTTTTGTAACACTACAAAACAACTAGAGTAATTATCAAAAAACCTTAATGTGTAATGTGTAAAATTAGTGTCGAATTTTAGCTAGAAAACTATGTAAACCTCAGGTTTATTATAAATATTGAGCCACATAAACAATATACGGCTTTTCTTATATAACGTGCTAATAATATTCAATATTTCAGGTGTAGATATACAAGAAAATGTTAGTCAATTAGTTAAAAAAAAAGAATTTTTTCGTAGCAAGTGCAGAATTTCTTTCTCTGTGCGTGTGGCGTTGACAGTTGTATTGACGTGGGGTAGGACGACGCTGGGCACACGCGCAAAATACCATAGTCCATTCACAGTTACTTCAATCTTTTCTGAAGCCCTGCTAAAGTTCTACTTCCAGGATATTCCTCCGCCTCAAGCAAACAAAGCTTACCCGAGTCTAGAAAATTACACCAAAGGAACAACGCACCGCATTCATGTATTCATGCGCACCCGGTGTAATAATATTTTGCATAAGAACTATTTCTTACCATGCGTTACCAACACACCTACTATTTCACTGATTTTTATTAATTTTATTCACATCAATTATAGTTGAAGTATTACAATTTTTAGATTTAAAAAAATGTATGTATAGTTTTAGTTTAACTAATAGTAAGGGTTTTTTTTTATGTTGACAGAAGTTTCAAACGCTTGTGACACATAATATAAACCAGCGCAAGTTAAGAAAATATCCCAGCCACCTCTCTACTAGTTTCTCCTCTCCCATTTATAAATAGCATGGTGCCCACCTATCTATCTTTCTCCTGTAGCATTTTCTCATAATGCATGTAACAATTTTTAATTATTTCCTGTTGAAAGGGTTTTTGCAGTGTCTGTGCCGGTTTTTCCCTTTCTCTTCTAGGTGTAGTTAGTTAACTATACGTACATTAGGGAGGTTTTTCATGGCTAAACTCGGCCATGGGAAACCCAATCCCTCTTTGCCGCGATGCACGTCTCCTTGCATGTTTTTCCTTCCCTTTTAAGCGTAAGGGGTTAGCCCTGAGACGCAACAATCCCGTTCCTACCGCGGACTAATATATAACACTTAGTTTTAGAGTAGGTTAGAAAAAACATAACATAATTATGAAACAAGCAAACACGTCATACATAGGGTGATTTTTCAAACGTTTGATTCAAAAAGTGTGAAGAAACCACGGAAAGACTATAGCTCACGTTTGGTGAATGGTGTCTTCCACAGACCAGCGCGCGTCTGCACGTGGTTTTACAGCGGCAGCTCATCTGCGGAGGCCTATCTCGCAGGAAATGAGGCGGCACCCACAGCTTCCCCAGATCCGAGCAGCTCCAGCCGACGTAATGAGCCCGCCTGCGTCCCAAACCACGGTTATATACGCACGTGCACACGCATTTCTTCCAGTTCTGCCAGCCGTCCGTCGACTGCCTTCATTCGTTCACACCGGATTAAATTATTAATTTTTACATCGACCCGTTTATAAGTTCAACCGACGTTCGTCCGATCACGTGCTATAGACCTCTGTAAACCATACTGTCGTTATTCACAAGGGTCCCACAAAAAATACGTACAAACTTTCCGTTTCAGCTTTTATTTAGACGAGAATACCGCACGAAATAAAAGTAACCGTCAATAAGGCTGTTCACGGTAATATGAGCACTTTTAAAAGCCTTGTTGAGATCTATTTCTATGCACGTAATATATTCTTCCGCCATATTAACAATTGACATCGCCGTGGGCCTGATCACTTTATTCATGCGCCAGTCAAGAGAAACTGTGTTATTATAACAGTAAATATTTTTTTCGGATTTGCTAACTATTACACGTATTTGAAATAAAAAAAGAAATTAAAATAAATAATTTCGTTATTTACAAATGTTAACCTAAAACTTTTAATTCAACGCAAATACTTGGAACTACTTTCCTTCCGTCTTTGTCAACTTTACTGGGCGCATGCCAAGCAGTCCACCCATTAAAATATAATCAGGTAACAGCAGTGATATTTTCAAATGTTGAATTCAAAAGCGCTCACTTAACCATAAACAGCCTTAACAGGTAATATTTTTTAGGTAGGGCCTAAGTACGTAGTGTGTTAATTTAATTAAAAACGGAAGAATTGTATTTCGTTTGCCAACTGTAAAGCAACAATTTTTACTTTACACTTAGATTAAAATACTGAGTCAGGTATCCTATTCGGGTGCCGGTACACTTTATTTTTCTCGTTTTGCTAATTTGTTTTAAAACCAGTTTCCAAAAATATTTTTTTTTGTAGTGCTGCAAAATCTTTGCTTGTAAAAAAACGTAATAAATATTTTTGTAATATAAAAAATTAAGGTTTTTTTAATACTTATTTTTGAGAATTGTAAAGTAAGGTATTTTTATAATGCTCTCGAAAACAAGTGCAATGAAGAAATAATATAGAAGGAAAAATCTGTTGACATATAAACCTATTCACAAAAAAAAAACTCTCCGGCATTTAAATCCGAACCCGCAAACATATTTTTTTAGTGGAATAATTGGGGTTTATTAACTCGGGGCAAGAGTGTAATATATAACGTATTGGAAAGGATTGAGGATGGTAATTTAGGCCGGCCATTGCTGCATTTCAGAAGGATTTTAAGTCTTCGGGTAGAGTGGACAGTTGCATAGACAAGAGTTTTATAATTGTACAATACATTGTTTTATGAAATTTGCGTCGGGATGATTATATTAACTGGCATTGTATACCAACAAATTATTATTACAACCTATTCAGTCGGTTACCAAAATAACTAGAAAAGGTTTAGATTAATACAAATAACAGGGTAATCGTATGAGCTTTGAAAGTATAGTAAAAGGCAATTAAGTATTTCGCACTCGAACGAACATTAAGAGATAACATTTTTCCCGAATTCAGTGGCTATTACACGTCATTTGTAAACAATTAATTTGTAATTTAAGTGAAACAAGCATCGCAGAATGTAATAGTTTTAACTTTGACTTCGCGACTTAGAGTGATTCCTGGTCTTTACAAAACTTGTATAGTTTTATTTCAAATGCGGCTCTTGTACGTTTACAGATAAGACGTTTTACAAAATATTGTATTAAATTTGTAATAAGATTTTTAAACATACAAAAACATTTTCCAGTGAGGTTTAATTAAAGTTCCCCAAAAACGCGAAAGGCTGGAATACACTGCCCTACTGGAAATACGGATGGCAGATATATAATCCTTACGCAGTGACCTTGTCACTTTAGAGGGTTCTGTGGGGATTCTGTATTATTTTTCCGTCGCGAATAGAAGTTATCACTATTCGTGGGGCAGCGGTGGCGTAGTGGCCAGAGCACTCGCCTCCCACCACGGCGATCCGGATTCGATCCCCGGCGGGTTCCCTCCCGGATTTTTGCATGTGGGAATCGTACTGGACGATGCCGCTTGCAGGCGGGTTTTCTCGGGGTACTGCCGTTTCCCCCGCCCTTGCGTTCCAGTGCCGCTCCATTCTAGGATTTAATTTCTGTCATGATTGGGGATGACGGTCACCTACGGGTCCCAGCTAGAAAGACCGTCACTCGGAGGGTGTTGCCTTGCCCTGGGTGCACTCCCCACATGCCATTATTATTATTATTATTTTTATCACTATTCGTCTGTCGATCGTGCAATGCTCTGTAACTTCTACAATAATTAGTTTCAATTGTGACATTTCTTTCTCTACTTTTTACAGCGCACACAAAAATACATCCATTGCCACTAATTTTGAACGTCGAAAATTTGACAAGGTGTTGAAACATACCTACCAGTCTAGTCGTTACTAACTGAAAACATTGCTGTGAATATGGACTACTACGTAACGAGTCATAACTGAAACATCAGAACATTTTAGTTAGCTTTTGCAGTTGTGTAATATTTACAAAACATGCGCTAGAAGCCTCTGATTCAATAACAACCCCGGATGTAAAATAATAGACCGAATCCTTTGCTAGCAGTTCTGGAGCAGAACTGGTTGCTAGCTAGGGCATAAGCCAACTATGCAGATGGCTATGGTTTTTACCGTATACGTTATAGAAAAAGGCAGGCTTTCCATCTCTAGTTTTAAATATCCAACGAAAAATTTCTCTACTCCACGTTGGCAACTTTTAAATTTAATTTTATTTTTTTGCTGTGATGCAAACAACTTTATGCATTAACCTAATTGAAGAGGTAGGGTATTGGAGATAATACTTTATCCAGATGAACCCTTTCGTTTTTTTTTACTTCTACAATTTTTTGAGACAAAACTTCGTCTATAAACTTCATAAAATTAGACTAGCGGTACAATGCCAAATGAATCAGCTGATGGCGGCATGTAAATAAACAATACAGTTGCTACATAGCTCACCAGCTGATGGCGGAGGGATACACACGAGAATAGTAAAACGCCAGTGTTCGAAAGACTTGCTTCGCTGCCTTCCAGCATGGCTGTGCCGTATTGCCGGTTGCCTATCCTCAAGCGTAAAGCAATGATTTTACGATAGCACTCTACCTCGAACCACTACACGCATGTCTTGCCGTGAGTTTATGAATGAATCATTCTTATTCTCCACTTCTTTAGTGGTTAACTAAACAAACCTCTTAAATATAAAGACAGCATTTACATCTACGACTTAAGGCCGTGCTACAGTTGAAACAAACGTAACTACAAACATGCCCACAGCCATGGTATACTCTAAATCTGAATAAGTGATTTCAATCAGTATAAATTATTTTACTGAATATTGAGGGAATGAGCTTTTATCTACTGGATTTGCAGTCATATTAATTTATTTGAAGTCATTTTGACTGTTTTGATTTTAGAGTGTACAACCTTGTTGAAATCTCCTTCCTACAACTAGCAAAACAAAACAAATGTTTTTATTTCTTGTAAAACTAGAGCTTTTACGGGAAGTGTTTTTAAGTGTATTTTTCTCATACCCTGAATTATTCCCCTCGTTTTTTTATTTCGCTTTTAACAGTCCTTCATTTTCATTTATATTTTCAATTAATTACATTTTTTGCTAGCGTCACTGCAAAATCACGAAAATTTTATCAGCCTAAATATCTCCTATAAAACTCTTAGCTGGTTTATCTTACTGTGATTGGATGATCAAGTTTATCGACTCGGCTAAGTTATTTGCAGACTAATCACAAAGGTTATGCTTTAAAGTATACGAGTCTTTATTGGCCCAATCAAATGGGGTAGTAGCTTCATACATGCACGATAGTTAGATAGGAAAGAAAAGCATGTGAACTGGATGTTGAATTTCAGTAAACGCTCAACTTTTCCCACGATTCACCGTCGTATCTGTTTATAGGAATGTATGTTTATAACAATGAATTTTAACTTGTGCAATACTGTGGATGGGCTATGGCCACGCATAGGTTATCGCAGAAATAAATAGTAAGTTCTCCACCTTGCTGTGCGATTGTGCTATGGCAAATTGTTATGGCTATGGTTATGCGCGGGCTGTAGCCAGCCCCGCTGCTTAGGAGTTTCTTTCCTCTTACTATTATAGGTGTTGTCATCATTATTTCAGTTGTAGCGCGGTGTTCTGTCGAGATACAGATCATCAGATTTTTTCCCACGTGTCAACCTTCTACACAGCTGTGTGGTTAGTTAAGTAATTATAAAATATAACTTCAAAAACTAGTCCTCGTCGATGCCCGTGCCTCAACGTTAACACTCAGTGGCGTATCCAAAGTAACGATTGCAGCAAATTAACACGTTCGGTCTTATATAATCATATAATTTTAGGCGTTGAAACTAATTTTTTGTTTTATACTGTACTAATACACTGAAAAAAAAAGTTTTGTATTAACCAAAATATGTTATTGATAGCCACAAAATTTTATGTTAAAATAGACCTCTCAAACATTCAGTGGCACAAACAATCACAAGGACTTTCGTAATCATCAATAATATTATGGGTTCATCAGTCATCAGTCGCAGCAAAAATATAGTGAAGTTAGCAGTAATACTGGTTAATGGAGCTCACAGAAGTGTGAGCGTGTTGCGGTATTTGGTAGGTTGGTATGGTTTAAAGCCGCAGCTACGCTGCGCCGAATTGGCCACGTAACATCATCGTGCGACCTTGCGATGGCAAAATGCAGAGACGCAAAAGCACGTGACTCAGGAGGTCGAGCGTCTACGTTATTTTGCTTTCTAACCTAATTAGCGGTGAATTCCCGCTAGTGGTTCGCGCCTATCTGACGTCAGTGCACGAAGTATTTATGCTCCAGAAAGTTTTTTTCATTCTAATACATTCCGTCGCCACTCCTTCTCCACTTCCTTCGTCCCCCTTTTCACGCGAATACCTCAGCTGCTACGAGGTTGTAACAAATACGTCTAAACTGTTCAATGTGTGCGGTTACCATACAAAAGACAACAGTTGTGTTGGAGCTAATATCACCAAGAAAATTCCCTTGTGTGAGCTCACCTTAACGGAAAAATAATAATTTTAGAAAACAAAATTCTAAAATCCAATAAATTAAAAAAGTTCTTAAATCATTTTTGTTTTACGGATATGGCTTTTTAGTGAGGATACACATTAACTTCTTTGATTGTAATACAATTCGTGAAAAATTACATCTATGTAAATTAAATTTTGATAATAAACATAAAAAATCATGAACATATTTAACTGCAATTTTTAATGTAAAACTAAAAACAAACACTTTGATTTAAACCAAATAACATCATTTTTATTTATTTATAAGGAAATTACAGAGATTGTTAGAATCCATTAAACTTGGTGACAGTCCTGAAGAAACACTTTTGCTTGACTGGAGGACAGAAATATAACGCTCGTTGCTCCATCTGTGTTCTTTAGTCTGAGTTCTATCCTCTGGCAGGTTTAATTTTACAACAATTTCTACGTTAGTCCAACTCTGCACTTCTTAGAACCGTAAAGCTAGGTCGGCGCTCAGCCTAAAATCATTCAGCTTAAAGTCACTCAGCCTAAAATCGCTCAGCTTAAAATTAATTCAGCCTAATTTTAGGCTGAATAACCTGTACTCGAACAAGTGGGCCACTGAATAAGACTACAACCGAGGGTAAAAATGTGCGTGTATCGAATTTTTTTCCGTTCGACAGGAAATACAGGGGAAATTCTTTTGCTTCAAATTATAACTGATACCGTTAGTATATGAGTTTGTTTTGAGTTCTTATATCAAAGGTAAATAAAGGTTTTTTAATGTGTGAGACATTTTTAATTCAGAAATGGATTATTGCATAACATTTAGAGCTAGGCAAAGTGTATTCGTGAGAAAAGACTGTTTTGAAGTTTAAATCGACGGTAACCTAAATATTTTTCAGAAATTTTTCATATGCATTTAAGACATACACTGGAGAGCCAAAAAATCTGGTATATGCGTGCGTATGCAAATAACAGAGGTATGGAACCAATTAGAGTAACGCGATGCGGTCGACAGCGCCTATATAAGACAACAAGCTTCTGGAAAAGTTGCTAGATCTGTTACTGCTGCTACAATGGCAGGCTATCGAGATTTAAGTGAGTTTGAACGTAGTGTTATAGTCGGCGCACGAGAGATGGGACATAGCATCTCCAAGGTAGCGATAAAATTTGGATTTTCGCGTGCGACCATTTCACGAGCGTACCGTGAATATCGGGAATCCAGTAAAACATCAAATCTTCGACATCGCTGCGGCTGGAAAAAGATCGTGAACGAACGGGACAAACGACGACTGACGAGAATCATTAAACGTGGCATACGTGCAACCCTTTCTCAAATTGGCGCAGATTTCAATGCTGAGGCATCAACAAGTGCCAGCATGCGAAATATTTAACGGGCCATCATTGATATGAGCTTTCGGACCCGAAGGCCCACTCGTGTACCGTCGTTGACTGCACGACACAAAGCTTTACGCCTCGCCTGGGCCTGCCAACACCGCCATTGGACTGTTGATGACTGGAAATACGTTGCCTGAACTGACGAGTATCGTTTCCAATTGTATCGGGCGGATGGACGTGTACGGATATGGAGACATCCTCATGAATCTATGGACCCTACATGGCAACAGGGTACTGTTCAAGCCGGTGGAGGCTCTGTCATGGCATGGGCATTTGCAGTTGGCGTGAAATGGGACCCCTGATACGTCTAGATACGACTCTGATAGGTGACAGATACATAAGCATGCTGTCCAAACACCTGCACCCATTCATGTCCATTGTGCATTCCAATGGACGTGGACAATTCCAGCAGGACAATGCGACACCTCACACGTCGAGAGTTGCTAACGAGTTGCTCCAGGAACACTCTTCTGACTTTAGAAACTTCCACTGGCCACCTAAATCACCAGACATGGACATAATTGAGCATATCTGGGATGCCTTGCAACGTGCTGTTCAGAAGAGAGCCCTAACGCCTCGCACGCCTATGGATTTGTGGACTGCCCTGCAGGATTCATGATTTTGAAATGCCTCGTGCATACCTTCAGACATTAGTCGAGTCCTTACCACGTAGTCTTGCGGCACTTCTGCGTGCTCGCGGGGGCCCTACACGATATTTGGCAGGTGTACCAATTTTTTTTACTCTTCAGTGTAAATAGCGTAACAGAACCATTACATTTTTTCCTAAGAATTTCACATTGTGGCATGATTCTTATTTGATGAGCGTGGTAGACAAAACCATGGTGCAGATTACTAAACACTTTCAACACGATGCTCGTAAGCCATACGGAAAATATGCATTCATATTGGAGCAGTTTTAAAATATCATAAACGTGCCTATTCAATTTCATTCTTCTGTTCGCTTAGCAAGGATCACAAAATGAAATACTAATCCTCCAAAAGACGCCGTTCAGCCGAAAATAACCTCTTGGATATAACAAACGTTACTGATCATGACGAACTTATAAGCACCAGCCACAAGTATAGCTAGTTTTGTTGGTGCATCGTAAAGCTGGGCACATCCTCCGAACAGCGGACCATCAAGCGACGTTTTTCGGCACAGCTGACGAGTTCTTAGCGGGCGAGAATCAGGTAGACGTGACACGAGCAAAGTGTAACAGCCAACGACGTGTTCTCCTCTTCCCGGGCACGCAAGAGGCGTTTCGCATGAAGCCTGTTGTGAATATACTGATTCCTGTAAATAGTTTCGGCCAGTTTCGAAAGCGACAATAATACAGAAGTATAATGGCCGCTTGAACCACGAACTTCATCCGCACGCGACCGAAATATTGCCCCAGTGGCCACAGTGGCATGGCGTAACGCCGTTAGCCAATCAGCGTATTGTATAGTTCACTTGTGGTTACTTCAAACTTTTTTTGAAGCCTTGATAAAGTTATACTTTTAGGCTATTGTTCCTACGCATCGTGCACGCAAAGCTTAACCAAGTCTGGAGAATTCCACGCAAGGAACGACACACCTCACTCGTGAGCACTTAGTTTAATAATATTTTGCACGAGAACTATTTCTTACTAGGCATTAACAGTACACATATTTTGTTTCTGTTTCTATTCATATTAATTTTTAAATGAAATACTGCCATTAATATAATGAAAAACAACATTTTAAATTAACCTGAAAACCAGAAACTTTATTGTTAACATAGGTGGTCAATGTTTATGATACATAGGTGGATTTTTTTTTGTAGGTCTGATCCAAAAAGTGTGAACATATCGCTAACAGACTATAACTAACTTGCCAGGTGGCAGCATGACATAAAGTTCAAGTGAAAGAAAAGAGAAGAAAAATAGTTTTTTGGCAAGTCTAACTTATTTTAATAAATTGGCAAAATTAATAGATTTGGGAGCCTTGTTAATTTTTATTAAACTAAGGTACATTGGGTACTATTTCTCCAAACTTGCTTCCGTTTCTTAATCGATTTTTTCAACCAATCGATATTAGCATGACCACTCGCCGAAGCCGAAGAAAATATTCGGGTTAAAAGTCAGTGAATCAGTCACTCTCACGAGTTCAAAGAACCTGGAAAACATGTAACCCAAATCGAAGATACACGGCTTTCTCGGCCAGCCTTATTGAAAACTCAGTAAAGGCTTGGTTCCATCCAAGATGAAAACTGAACGTAACTAAAAACTTAGCTTAAGATTTGTAAATAAAGTCTCACGTGACCATGAACGGATATATTATTACTTATGACAGTGGTTTCCTCCAACTGAAAACCTAACAGAACTAGACTCGACTGAACGAAACTGAGAACTGAATTAATACATTTTCAGTTTGTCACTTACATTTTAAGTTTTCCACTAGAATTCTCGGTGGCGAAAATATCGGCGCGAGTGGTTATTTTGATTTCAGTTAAGTTGAGTTCAGTTGTTTTCTCGCTGGAATTTGCAAATGAATTGTGTGTTGCGATATTTACGTTCTTCTTTACAGTGCATAAAATATAAGCAATGGGTGTTAAACGCAAGTTTGGTGCAGCAGAAGAAGAATGGACAACTTTTTTTTTTTTTTTTTTTTNTAAATAATACAGAAATACTGGAAAGAAACAACGCTATTGGAAGAAGCTGGGTGAAGAATTGGAAAATCAGGTTAGAAAATATGCTGTATGTTATACTAACATTACTTCTACTCAGATTGAGAAAATCAATGTTAAAAATTTGGCAACCAAAAATTTCTTTACTAGGTAAGCGCTAGTGTCGCATGTGTACCAGATTTCCCTACATTTTCTACTTGAAAAAACTGGAGAATTTCAATAAACATAAATCAATAAAAAAATATCTTCGTAACAAGGTAAAATATTTCTCTTTTACTATTCACGTAGGTTAAAATTTTAATTGAAGGGGACCTATTTGGAAAATTTTTCTTATGTCAAACTCTCCCAATAAGAAAACTCGTTTTGTTCCTAACCTGAGTGTAAGTAACCTTAGCTATGCGCTCCTTTGTCAGTTGTGACGTAATTGTAGGTTAAGGAAATTATAGGAATAACGATAATGTTTCATTATGTTATAAGAATCACATGTATTTATTATAAGACACGTATTTATTTATACACACATATTAGGTTAGGTAATAAACCATGCAGTTATTAACAGTATGTCCGTCTAGGGACGAAATTACTGGTATATTTGTGAGGAATAGAGTTCTATTACCTTCCCTGATGAATTGAATAACACAAAGTACATAATGGGACACAGTTACCATAACCTATGCTCAAGTGTTGACATAATAAATCCACATCCACGACGCTTTGTCGACTGAAATTGTTCACATAATTCGTATTTAATTATCTCTGATACGGTGACATCTTCATACTGAAAATTGTGCTCGTTTCGCCTTGACAAAGCACCGATCCCGTAAAAGTAATCCTTGAACATGTTTCGTACGTATGAATCTCGGAAAAAGTATCAATACAATTACATTATTATGATATACATAATAGACTTAGCGATCGTAATAAAACAAGGCGAAATCACGGATATTATAAGGACGTTATACAATGCAACTGAACAAATGTTTGATTATTACGTCCATGGTTAACCATAGATAAATGGATAAGATGCTCACTTGGAATCGGGATATCGACATCATTGAAATGAGCTTGATGAGGAGCTTTGAGTTTTGAATCCCTCGTCATGTTATGAAGTATGCACACTGCTGTAACAAGTAAATCAGCTTTTTCTGGTTTAACCTTTATTGGCGTAAAGCATACTCTGAGGTATGAACACATAATGCCAAAGGCGTTTTCTTTTGTTCTCCTTGCTCGGCTATGCCTGTAGTTGTATACGGCGCATTTTCTATCGTTCAGTTGTAGATTATCTCATTACGGCTTCATCACGTTCTTGTGCAAAGCAAAAGCTTCGTCGCCCAATGTGACATGCACCTGCACGAGATCAGTTTCTGGGGTCATGGCTGGGGCTGGTGTATTATGCTGTCCACTTAGAATTCTTTTTCCCAAATTGCTTTTCAAGAAGATCCCTGAGTCACCTTCCGCACCATAAGATCCAACATCAACCACTATAAATTTATATTGAGCATCCACAATAGCAAGAATAACAATTGGTAAGTATTCGTTATAATTAAATAATAAAGATCCGCTGCTCTTAAGGCAATCAGTGCGTATATTATTGCCACCCAGCGCCCCGCAGCATAACGGGTGATTCCAGCGAATAAAGTGATCCTCAGATATCTTCTCGAACTGTTCGTTTGTTGGGTTGGTAGTTTCTTTCTCCAAAAATAAATTTGATATGAAGTCCAAGCACTTGCGCGCAATCTTAGAAATCCAAGAGTGGTGTACTCGGAATTGAAACGGCAAAGATCTGAAGGATTCCCCTGTTGCCATGCACCTGAAATAAAACTAAAATAGGGAAAATTTTCATTTATTCTTTCGTATTTGTTTGGATGTAGGACTAAGCCTAAGGACGCGACGAATGGTATTAAATTTTGACACAATTATAACATGTAGACCTGTCCTTAATAAAACATCCAATGGTGTTAAGTATGAAGTGCCACATTTGACTATAATTATTGCAATGAGGTGGTTTTTGTTTGCAGGTGAGGAACTGTACAAGAAGTGGCAACATGTGAAAGACTACTATATATCAAAGAAAACAAAAAAAGTAGTTCTGGTGCACCATGGGAGCGGAAAACGGAAATAGATTAAATGCGTCGTTTCTGGACAAGTCGCATGAACAAAGACCGTAAGGAATCGAATTGTGTTGTACCAAAATGAAAGGGAAACACTATAAATGGTATTTACGTGCCATTAGATTTTACTCTTTTCCATAGGACAACTTCGAGCACACCCGTAGTGCAGGAAGAACCTGAGGCGGAGGTGAAGATTGAGGATAAACAGATAAGTGTTCTTGAAGGGCTTACACGTAGTTCTTGGCAGTCTGTCGAAGCAGACACTGTCCCCGACAAATCAGTGTCTACACGGGAGAAGAGCAGGTGGCTCTCCGATACATGTCCACAAGACAACAGCGAGTAACAAAAAGTGGAGCTTCTTAAACAAACGTTTCCACTCGATATGAACGGCCGGTGGAGAGACCAGACCATATCAAGTTATTTTTTAAAATTTGATCTGTGATATAGTCAGGAAATTCCCGAAATCGGAAATTGCCAAAATTAATCTAGCAGTTTCTCAGCTAGTAGGAGATGTCGAGCTTCTGCTTACAGAAGAGGTGGAAGCAAGTCAGGCAACGCAGTGCCAGATTATATATACACTGAAGAGCCAACAAAACTGGCATAGGCGTGCGTATGCAAATAACAGAGGTATGGTACCAATCAGAGTAACGTGATGCGGTCGGCAGCTAGATCGATTACTGCTGCTACAATGGCAGGTTATCAAGATTTAAGTGAGTTTGAACGTGGTGTTGCAGTCTGCGCACAAGAGATGGGACATAGCATCTCCGAGGTAGCGATAACATTTGGATGTTCGCGTACGACCATTTCACGAGTGTACCGTGAATATCGGGAATCCGGTAAAACATCAAATCTTCGACATCGCTGCGGCCGGAAAAAGATCGTGAAAGAACGGGGCAAATGACGACTGACGAGAATCATTAAACATGACAGACGTACAACCCTTTCTCAAATTGGCGCAGATTGGATTTGTGGACTGTCCTGCAAGATTCATGGTGTGAATTGCCTCCTGCATACCTTCAGACATTAGTGAAGTCCATGCCACGTCGTCTTGCGGCACTTCTGCGTGCTCGGGGGGCCCTACACGATATTAGGCAGGTGTACCGGTTTTTTCGGCTCTTCAGTGTATTAATAATGACAGGAAAAATGACAATGCAACAAGCTGGTTTGTTGTAACTAGAGAAACATAATTTAAGTTACGTGTATACCTTAACCAAATTTTTGTTGTGGTGAAGTTACATACATTTAAAACTATTGTATTTTTTTATATATCAATATGTGGATCATAAGAAAGAAGCCAGCTTGCATGTAACATGTGGGATATAAATAAACGTAGCGATTCGAACAACAAATAATGTATTACGAAATACCACTGAAATGAAAGTGATGTTTTATTTAACTCACCTTATTGTTGTACACAGCTTTTCTTCTGCTGTTATTTAAGTTTCTTAACAACTTAAATTCCTAACGCGGAAAAAAAAAAAATCAAACAGCAACTGTCATCTTGATATCCTTCGGTGGCGTCCGTTCCATTTCAGTATTTTTCGCAGTGAGCAGTAACCAGACAGAAGCGAATGGGTAAACCACGCGCCACACATCTGAGAGTCTGGGTAATAATAATGGCGTGTGGGGAGTGCACCCAGGGCAAGGCAACACCCTCCGAGTGACGGTCTTTCCAGCTGAGACCCGTAGGTGACCGTCATCCCCGAGCATGACAGAAATGAAACCCTAGAATGGAGCGGCGCTGGAATGCAAGGGCGGGGGAAACGAGAGTATCCAGAGATAACCTGCCGGCAAGTGGGATCGTCCAGCACGATTCCCACATGCGAAGATCCGGGAGTGAACCCGCCGGGGATCGAGCCCGGATCACCGCGGTGGGAGGCGAGCGCCCTGGCCACTACGCCACCGCTGCCCCTTAGAGTCTTGGTGATTACAAACAGCTCTGCTATCAACCGCTATCTCTTGGAGGGGAGTACAGAGTTGGAGCAGGTGAACCGAAAACAGCGTGGCATTCGTCTTACTAACTGATGGTAAAATATTAACTCCTTCAATAAGTTCAGCACTGCGAACGTAATCTAGTAATCAAAGTTGTAATCTAGCAATCAAAGTTTAAAATATTTATGAAATTATATGGGTTTTTTTCTCAGTAAACTGAGTACTTTTGAAACCCTGCTTAAGGTCTACTTGTGTACACCTCGTGTATTCTTCCGCCATATGTGAAATTATCATTACCATGGGCCTGACCACTTTATTCAACCATCGGTCACGTGAAACCGTGAAATTATTAGAAAAGTAAATATCTTAAAAATCTGCTAATTTTCACACCTACATACATTTAAAAGAACCGAAAGAAAAACATACAATTTAGATATTTACAAATTTTAACGTAACACTGCTAATTCAAAGTTTAGAGATGAAACTACTTTCCCTTCGTCGTTGACAACTTTACAGGGTGCATACTACTCGCCCGCTAAGATGTATGCAGGAAAGGGCAGTGACAGTTTTCAAAAGTTGATTTCAAAAGTGCTCAATAAGCCGAGAACAGCCTATATTTAATGTGCTTAGTGTAAATAGTGAAAGAAGAGACCACAGATGCAAACTGACGTCAACAGTAGTGGATGGCTTTGAATATATGAAGGTGTATAAGTGGAACGTTGTCAGTACGTGCAATGTTTTCTCTTATTCTGTACATAATGTGTCAGGCTCTTCTCTGCACGGTTACACGCCGTTGCCCACACCTCGCGCTCTATCTAATGTATTCCAGGAATCGTCAATGGCGTCACCCTTCATCGTGACGATGCTCAAGCCCGCAAATATCCGGCACGCAGCACACTCCTACATCAAATGAGCCGCTATTTACACTGGTGAAAAACGTAAAATGAGCACCCGGATGCAATGGTCCCACATTAATGGAGGTTTTATTGTATAATTATGCTGTTCGTACACTGCATATGATAATTATCACAAGGTCGTACATCTATGGACTGAGACTACGGCGTGTCTTGAACAAAATTGTCAGCATATTGTGTTGGTCTAGCCACCTTTACCGACGATGAAGTCCTGCTGTCGTTCGTGGAGAAGATCATAAAGGTGTCGGACGTCATCTTGGGGAATAGTGTTCCACGCTTATTCCACCTGTTGTTGCAATTGGTGAAGGTTTGTTGCCAATTTTGCAGACCGCACTAAACGCCGTCCCATCATGACCCACGCATGTTCAATAGGGGTCAGGTCGGGTGATCGTGCTGACCAGGGGAGTTGACGATCACCTTCGAGAGCGCGTTGGTCAACACGAGACGTGTGTGCACGGGCATTGTCCTGCTGGAAGAGGACATCTCCTTGGCGTTGTAGGAACGGCAACCAAATGGGCTGGATAATGTTTTGGATATAGCGTTCACTGTTCAGTGTTCCCTCAACATACACCAGAGGCGTACTATCATTGTAGACAATTGCTCCCCAGAAAATGATGCCAGAAGTTGACCCTGTATGTCGCTGGCGTAGACAATCTGGTTGTTGCCGCTCTGCTGGTCTACGCCGTACTCGCAAACGACCGTCACTGGTGCAAAGGCAGAATCTGCTCTCATCACTTAACACAACTCCGCGCCATTCATCCCTCCAGTTGCGTCGTTCGCGACACCATCCGAAGCGGGCTGCACGGCGACGAGGTGTGGGAGGCAGCATGGCGAGCGGCACCCTTGGCTGTAGTCCAGAGTCTAACAAACGATTGGTGATGGTCCTAGCTGACAGTGGCCCTAATCTGTGCGGTGGTCGCAGTGCGATCAGCAATGGCTGCTCGTCTGATGCGGCGGTCCAGGCGGGAATCCGTATGCCGCTGCCGTCCGGAACCAGGTTGACGAGCATGTGCACCATCGTTGGACCACCGGCACCATCAATAATGCCCAGCAGATACTTCACGTCCTACGCGTTAGTAGAAGGGAAATGCCGATTCGAGCCCAGGAAAAAGTTGCTTANATCAATAATGCCCAGCAGATACTTCACGTCCTACGCGTTAGTAGAAGGGAAATGCCGATTCGAGCCCAGGAAAAAGTTGCTTAAATCGGCAGGTACCCCCCTGGGGCTCTAAATNCATTTAGAGCCCCAGGGGGGTACCTGCCGATTTAAGCAACTTTTTCCTGGGCTCGAATCGGCATTTCCCTTCTACTCGCGTTGGACAACTCTTCGGAAGGACCATCCAGCCTCCCTCGGGCCCACAACACGACCTCGTTCAAAGTCCGTTAATTGCACGAAGTGTGGTCGTATATGCCGTCGTGGCATGTCTACAATGCTTACTACACACAGGCCGATTCTTGAAACAACAGACTACTCTTTCACCGAGTCAACTACAGTTGTACTGTGCTCAGCGGTGTTAAGCCTAGTACGTGTTTCCTACTCTGTCCACAGCACAGCGCTGTTAATCATTGAATGTACTGCCGTATATCCGTACCCCATGCTCATATGGTGTTTCTACGAAACCGCTTTAGTGGTGTTCACTTTTCGTTTTCCACCAGTGTATTTTCACATCTGTCTGCTTACGTACTTTCCGACCGTGGGTTGGGAAGATCAATGTCAAAAGTTTGACAACGGGATACGTTTCGCCGCTATGTAAGCGCTAGTGTCGGCAAGTTGTAGGCTATTCACGGTCATGTGGGCACTTTTAAAATCAATCTCTGAATAACGTCACTGCGCCTACTTGAGTGCATTTAAACAGGCACACTGACTGGTATGCACCCAGGCATGTTGGTAACGACGCGACTTAAGGAAAAATAGTTCCATACTTTAACGTTGAATTTAAAGTGTTGCGTAAACATTTATGGATAATGAAATGATTTATTTTGCTTTCTGTTATTTTAATGTGTGTAAGTGTACGAATTAGTGAATTTGTAAAAAATATTTTCTTTTCCAATAATTTTATAGTTTCACTTAACCGACGCATGAATCAAGTGATCAAGCGCATGGAAATATTAATTTAACATATTGTCACAATTTTCTCTCAAAGTCAATGGGCTAAACCAGGTTCGTTAAGGGATGGAGGTATTAATTAAATAAAAGAATTAATTACGATTTCCTTATTTTATTTACAGTAACTACAATCAAAATTCTCTCGACCCAAATTCTCACAATAAATTGATGTCACGTGCTGTTTACAATTGGTGAATTCAATCAATGCAATTTACAATTGCCTCCACGAAATTAATGTAATGAAATAATTAAAAATCAGTCCCAATAGACAGTGAATCAAAAACCTATTCGGTTATTTTATAAATTATATGAAGAAAATATTAACCAGCGGTGGTTAATAATGATGTTTCCATGGTGCAGCCAGTTTCAAACCTGCCAACTAGGCCTACTTCATCAACTATTTCTCAATGCGACCATTCCGAAACAAATAGGCCTACCCATATGACTGCAAAAAAATTACCGTTCAATATATTCATACATTGCCTAAAAGTAAAAATCCACTTCAAAGAAATAGGAAATTGTAATAGCTGCCCGTTAGAAAAATTAACTTATGGAAAAGTTAGTGAAAAAAGCAGATGAAGAAAAGATGAAAAGAAATAGAATAGAGAGGAAGAAAGGATTAAAGAAACAAGTTGATATTTCAGGACCATCAACATCTCCTGGTTTCATTAAAAAAAAAACCCCCTTCATGTGAAATTCTTCCTCCATCAAGAAATGTCCTATCTCGAGTGCCTATCCATTTTCCAGGTGTCAATGAGGTGCACGAAGAACCTCGGAGTGGTGGAGTGAATATTGCACATGTTACGAAGGAACAAATATGTTTCTGTGTGATTACTGTTAGTGCGTATTCTTTCTAGATGCTCTGCGTAATCTTACCCGACGCTGTGTCTAAGAGTACGACATTTACATTGTTTTATTTAACCTGATATATAAAAATTTGGACAATTTTGTAGGATCATTGCTTAGTGTTACAATGTTCTTGAATGTATAGAGAATATCTCACAATTTTCACATTGTGTAAAATCGTAGTAGATTAATATTTATATCCACAGAAAGTTTAAATGCGTACTTTTAACACGCCTTTACCCTATCCGTATTGTCTACGTCCTCATTTTCATTCTATCCACGGCCTTTGTAGTAGATTTTGTTTTTGCAGTGGACGCACATCAAATAGCAAGTATGATCCGCGGGCATGCAGGAGCACCGAGTCCCACTGTCAAACGAGCAGCTACAATGTTTCATTTTCAGGAGCACATCCTAGCAGGTAGCAAGTGCGTCCTCACAGGAACCAAAGTTTCTCCACATTTCTTCCACCCCCAGGCCTCTGGAGAGAGAGGATTAACTATAAATTCTTGGTACTTGAAGAAAATAAGAGATTAACTAAGCTGTATGCATGACTGATAAAATTGCTGCATAAATTATCTAAATGAAACACAAATTGCGCTCTGTACGCACTTGTGCCATTGAAATCCAGAATTCGGACACACAGCACCACTGCACTTAATGTGCATGCCGCGGGACTCAGTACCAGGCCACCGCAGTCTAGTGCAGTCAATGGAATCCGCCATATGATCGAAAGTGCTGTGACTGCGAACTTCATTTAGGGAAATTTCAAGCTCGCGGGAAATTACGAACCTCTGTGTATTCGTTTTCTAACCTGCCGTGACACGAGTGATGAAATCTGCACGTATATACTCATTGAATTTTGTTCACATGCAGTGCTTGTTGGTGGAAGTGTCGCCAGTTGAATATATTTTCTGGCAGCTTGCCTGGCGAGAGTACGGCCATCATATACTCTACCCTGGAGTCTCACAGCTGTAGAGTGTTGTAAGGACGGCAGCAAGTTTAAGTGACTTCACCACCGATTAGTAAAAAATTACTACCAATTCTTCAAATTTCAGGCTTTCTTTTCAGAAACTCGAAGGCTTTCTTCTAAAATTTACCGAAGACCGCTGCAGCTGTGTCACCGCTTGGGCCCGACTGTCTTCTAAAGAATTACAGTTCATTTTCTCTAGAGCTTACAACTAACAACCTGGATTTTGGCTCAACTTTCGGCATGTATCAGCAATAGATATTTAGCAGTGTCTGTCGCCCCTCTGACAGTCCAACTTTGACCTCCAGAGCTGAAGTTATCATCAAGGTGTCCACGTCTGCCCGTTCCTGCCTCACCTCCATTCCTTTAGCCTCGAAAGAATGATCAAAGAGAAAGATCAACGTCTGCGCATCAAAGGCAAAAGTGTTGCTATATGAATACGCATCTGCGGATGATTTTCGTGAGGTATGAATTATATACTCTTCAGTTATGGCAGACAAGATACGTCCGTGTCCTGTGAACACTGACGTCACACCTTGTGCACTTGTAAAGTAGAGTAGCACAACATACGTTTGTATAATTCCGGTACTGCCCTTAATGTTGATCTAGTCTAGGCCAAACCAGTGTTCGGAGAAGATAGCCACGATTTCTGAAAACTATACCAGGGAAATACGGTAGCATCTTACCGGCAGAAGGATGCAATCAAAGAAGTGCATGTAGTTTTGGTGCCATCTCGTCCTTCAAATATTGCATTTGGTCTCCTGACCTGTCGTGGAAGACACATCGAAATCGTATGAAAATTCTGCTAGAGTCTCTAATTACTAACTTTCAAATATGAGAAAACGCAATCGATGATTGTCTTCATTGCATCAACTCCTGTTTTTNCACTATCTCGGAAGGTCGAAGGGGAAGGGGGGGTGGGTAGGGGGATGCTGGAGGCAACCGTATTTTCTCTGTCATGCTTTGTCTTGCTAATCAGGCTTTCGTCGGTGCCACAAAGCTCCAGGCAACCCGGAAGAGTATAGATCACAAAATGCACTAGTCAAGAGACACACCACAGACATGCGTGAGAAAGCCGCCTTGTTCGCACGTTCGTGACAGTTTTGCCAACTTAATGTTTTTTTCCAAAAGAAAAGGTGGTTTGACGCTAAATTTGGAAGTTATGCCCTTGTTACACCTGAAAATCCATTAATCCGGCGTATGAGAACTTAGAACTTTTATAGGATTTTCACTGTAAAGTGACAACGTTTGAAATAAAACTGTGAGAAAAAAAAATCGCTGCCTTTTAACTGCGCATATGCTACCGTACATGCTGGTATTTAGGCACCCAATTAAGTTGTCAGTGTATTAAGTAAAATAGTCCGAATACTGACGCACCTATTGCGAGTGTAATGCTTAAATTTAGCCAATAAAGTAGGTATTATTATTGGCTTTAATTATAGGTTTATATTAAAGTACTAATTGTAATATTAGTAACACATTTAATCACCTTAAAGTTGTATATTTTCTCGTTACTGGCGCATGAATACAGTCATTAGGTCCATGACATATAATTTTTTTATATATGGTAGAGTGATACAAAATGGAGAGAAAAAGTAGATCCTAAGCAGGGCTTGCAAAAAGTGCTCACTCTACCGCGAACAGCATGTAGAATGTCGTTAAATAGAAAATTTTCACAAATTTCCTTATATATATTTTTTCCCCTGGGTTTTAGTAAAATTTCGTTCGAAATGGCTGGACTATAATATTTGGGGGCATGGACGCCGCCCGTACTTTGGCACGCGCTAGCTCATACGAGGGGAGAAGAAAAAAGACGCACAGCGCCCCGGCGCCGTCAGTGGCGTCACTTTGAGGGAGGACGGGAGGAAGGTAGGGGGGAGGGTGGGGGTCGCAAATAAGGCGGGTGCAAACACCACTCGCGTCGTGACGTCACGTCGCCGCAAACAAAGCGCCGCGCTCTACCGCGCATGCGCGGACGGGCCCCCGATATACGTGAGCAACCCCCTCCCCCCTTACAAGATTTTTTTCTTTTAATCTTTTCACTTATCATCTCCTTCCTTCCTCGTGCTCCCTTAATTGATAGCAAACATGACTCGAGGGATTTTTTTTTTTTTTTTTTTTTTTTTTTTACGTAAATCCAGGATTCTGCCCGTCTCGTCTCGTCTTCAACGTTTTAAAGATCCGGCCCGGGTTTGCCCGCCGCAAATATTAGTTCGTGTTGGAAGACACGACGGGGGGCGCTTGTAAGGGATCAACGTCGATATGGTGTCATTTAGACTTTTAAAAACCTTTACTTAACGGTTTTATTTCCAGACGCGGCTTAAATGATTACTCACGTATTTTGATCTCTTTCTCCTTTGCCATTCACGAAACGTTCGAAATTTTCACCATCTCGCAGGGTTTGCACTGTAAGGTTGACATGCCATAGGACACGCCTAGCAGTGCATATGTGTCAGCTGTCGGCAACAGGTCAACTTGTGATAAAATTGATAGAAAATCTAGTGTATAAGAAGAGTATTGTTATAAGTTGTTCGTCATTATCCAAGCACGTTTTAATATCCTGCTTAGGATATACTTTTCTTCTCTTAGTATCCTACCGGTATATATGAGATTGAAATTGCAATGGACCGTGTCACTGTACTCATGCGTCGTCCAGGTGGAAACTGTAAACTATTATTAATAATATGAAATTTCATTTCCGTNACCGTGTCACTGTACTCATGCGTCGTCCAGGTGGAAACTGTAAACTATTATTAATAATATGAAATTTCATTTCCGTATGTGTATAACACAATAAACCCCGCTTCATTCGCCTTAAATTTACATATTTTAGTCTCAATAAAAGTCTCAGAACTATTTTTATTAATGATGTGCACATTGGCTACCATGCGTCCAGTAAAGTTGGCAACGTCGGAGGGGAATTATTTTCATGTCGTTACGTTAAATTAAAAGTATTAAGTAAACATTTGTGAATACTGATATATTTTATTTAGCTTTTTTTTTTTCATTCATACATGAATATGAGAATAAAATATATATTTTTAATGTTAGGTTTTGTAATAATTTTATAGTTGTCATTGACCGACGCATGAATAAAGTGACCAGGTGCATGGGAATGTTAATGTTACATATGGTGCAAGACAACACAATTTCTACACAAGTAGATCTTAAGGCGCCCGTCTACCTGGTGCTTGAACTGCGTTACAGAGTGTTCCAAATACACGTTTTTCAACGAAACTATTAAGCGTGCGTCCAACGTGCTGATCTACGAAAAGAACACACACTTCAGACGAGAGCTGTTAAGTACTTTCAAAATATCACGTACGTTAGAAACATTAATTCAGAGTTCTCCAAAACCGCTAAAACGGCCTTTCCAAGGCGCTGTAGCTCAAAATGCACGCGTCAGATACATACAAAACTACTATAGGCGCCTGCACTGAACCTTTCTAAAGACTTCCCACTAATAAAATAATATGGTCACCGCTGAAAGTCCCATAGGTACACGCAGCACGACGAGAACACTGCACGCCAGTTCAGAGCCTTGCGCTTAGCGGCGATGGCGTANTGAACCTTTCTAAAGACTTCCCACTAATAAAATAATATGGTCACCGCTGAAAGTCCCATAGGTACACGCAGCACGACGAGAACACTGCACGCCAGTTCAGAGCCTTGCGCTTAGCGGCGATGGCGTATTTGATGCGCGTGGCAGTGTCGCCCTTATCGCTCCCGCGCTTCTCGGCCTAAACGTGGGAAAAAGTTCCAGGTAGACGGGGGCCTTAAGCAGTTTACCGTGAACAGCCTGCTGTATACGGTGAAGTCTTCGGTCATGCAGTTAGCAAGAAACCGTTATATAGAAAGTCCCTTTCTTGGTATTCTCGCATAACTGAGGAAACCTGTAAACTTCAACTGACTTTTTTCACAGAGTCAATTTGTGTCCTGGCGCCAATTTAACCCATTCCATGCCCAGTGCACGTAATTGTGTGCAAAACGCACATGAATCTTAAGCATTTCTGCCACGATAAAATATTCCGTACAATCTCCGGTGGAAGCTTTTACGAAACCTGTTACATGTTTCTTATACTATACCCGCTGAGTGAGATAAAGGGATTTGGGTGGCTTTTAACCGGAATTAAAGGGTGGGGGGAAACGGGAGATCCCTGAGAAAACTCGCCGACCAGCGGCATCGTCCGACACGATTCCCACGTCCGAAAATCCGGGAGTGACCCCACCGGGAATCGAACCGGGTTCACCTCGTCGGTGGGAGGCGTGAGGTCTGACCACTACACCACTGCGGACCCTGCTATTGTTTGTTATGCATTTGTTATGAATTTTCTTCTGCAACTGTGGTTGAGTAACGAGCTTCGCTCATGACTTCTGCCGTATCAGATTATGCACAGAGACTATAATTTTCTTATGATAACTGAAAATGTTATGTTTAATGAAAACGAATGTTTCCCATAGTTTTCACACGATGCTTTTATAACATTAGCAAACGATTTCGTGGTGTTTTATTTACTTTTTTTTTTTGCTAAACGGTCTTATCGCTATTTCTAAAAAAATCACTTTTATTTTCAATACCACACACTATCCCTCTCTCTCTCTCTTCCCGATTGGCTAAAATGTTAAATCTTGTAAGAAACCTTACATATAAAGTTGTACACGGCCAATCAAGAATACGTCCATGAAACCGGCAAGCAGATTGCTAAATCTTCCCTAGAACCATTAATAAGTGGCACATGCAAGCTTACGAGGAATCTTCCAAGGAAATTCCCATCGTGGCACATGGAATTTATTTTTGGCTGGTAGTGTACACAGCGGGGCTCGTTGCTCAGCGATCCTCCCTGGGAGTAACTGATTCGAAAACCATGAGGCTGGTCTACGCATTGAATTGTTCATATTACTATACAGGATGATTCTAAAATCATGGGACAAACATTGAGGGGTGGTAGAGCTCACTAAAACAAACAATTATTGTATAGGAATATATGGGCGGGAGTGACGCGTTGAGGCACAAACACAAAAATTACACATGAAATGCAACACATTGTTTATTTACAACGTCGCCACTAAATGCCTTTTTACAGCAATGTTTATAATAATTGCTCAAAATTGCTACCACCAACAGCCATGCAAGCTTGGTAGCGTCGGTGGATTGATGCTGATGCTGATGCAGCAGGTCACTGGCGCACCGTTTGACTGCCCTCAACTATCGCCACCATTGTCAGCCAATCACGCCCCATGTAAAGGGCACCAAGCATGCGTGACTGTTGGTGGATGCATTTCCAGTAACTGTTTTAACATTTTCTGTACGGAATCACTCGTTACGTATGCTGCTAATGAACATTTTATGTTTCCGTTAACGTGTTATATTTTTGTGTTTGTGCCTCAACGCGTCACTTCCACCCATATATTCCCATACAATAATTGTTTTTTTTTTTTTAGTGAGCAGTGAGCTCTATCACCCCTCAATGTTTGTCCCATGATTTTAGAATCACCCTGTAGTCGAACACGAAGTATATAGCGCACTGGTTGTGGTAACGAAACAAGTGGTGTGTCAACTTAAGGCCTTCTCTTTGGGGCTATTTTAACGCGTTTGAGGCCGAGAAACGCGGGGGCGATAAGGGCTACAATCGCCGCTACGCGCAAGGCTCTGAACTGGCGTGCAGTTGTTCTCGTCGCGCTGTAACGGAGTTGACATTACCTTCGTCACGTCGGCCTGGTCACGCATCGGGGCCACTTGCGCGTGGGAACGACGAGAAATTCTCCCTGGTATAGCCCACTCGCGGTTTCTTCTCACTTTTCGAATCACATCTTTAAATAAACACCCTGTGTAAAGTAAATACGTATGCGATATATCGCAAGCGTTTTATATTCGTGTAAACATTTAAGTAACTTATTTTTTTGGTTAAATTAAACTTTTACGTATACTTTATGAGTAAATTACAATATTTCATGAATAAATAAAATTAATAAAAGTAGGGAGAAAATACGTGTGTTGGTACTGCCTGGTAAGGAATAATTCTTATGGGAAATACTATTAGACTGAATGCGCGTGAATGTGGTTCGTTGGTCTTCTGGTGTGATTTTCTAAGCTTCGACTGCACGAGGCAGAGGTATATCCCGTAATCAGAACTTTGGCTTCTGAAAAGGTTGGAAGTGAGCGTGAGTGGACTATATCTGGTGCCTTGGGCTCGGCGTTTGACGACGCTTTTCGAATCGAGTCTGCGTTTCGTAGCTGCCTCGTGGGTTGCTCGTGAACTAATGGAACCACTGCCCCCCCCCCCCTTCTACATTACTTGGTTTCTCAAAGTGACCTGGTGGTCACGTGCTCTACGCCATCATGTTACGTTAGTGGAACGCTTCAAATTAATTCGGGAGATGTATTACTGCGGTTTCTAGGAGGTTCTTCTACGACGGAGGTGATGATGGTGGTTACAGATCCTGGCAATAAAACGCTTTGCAAACACGAGGGCGATGGACACTCTANATAATTGTGACCCTAATGTAGGGTTTCAAGTTAGGATTTTTATTGGTACCAAAAGTTATGTAATTCTTTTGCATTAACTTTTCGTGACTTTGTTAATACATTCCCATGCTTATTAGTATTTTGTGACTTATTTTAATATGAAAGGGAACAAAAGAGAAAAAGAGTAACTTTAAATTTATTGGCACCTTTGTTTTTATCGGGCCTAAAATTATGCTTGAGTATGATTATTCTGTCTCACACTAGCATTAGTAAGATTGTTTAAAAGCACGTTTTAATACTGGTAGTGTTCTATGTTTTTTTTTTGCAGGGAAATTGACATACGCCTTCAGTAGTGTAAATAAGGAGAACATTTGTTCTCGCTTCTAAAATAATGTTTTTTTTTTTGGCAAGTTCGCAATAATGTGTACAGATTGGGGCAGAGGATAAATAAACAGTGTCCGTAAACATACAATTGGAAACGTGATAGTTTACTTATTTAGTTCAGTCACCAAGTGTCCTAATCATCATCAAACTATGAAGTCTTGTTCAATTTGTGTATACTTCTGGCTTTATCATGAGTGACATGATTGTGAAGTTGGGGTTTGTTGTGAACGTGACAAGAGTGCTCCTGTGTTTCTAAGAACACCCCGGGACTCTGTTGTGTGTAATGATGGGCCGAACTGTTACTTTTATTTAACGAGTTCCACCGTTTCAGTTTCAAGTAAGTAACACGTTCCAGTAACATTTTATTTTTGTGATGGGTAACTGTGAAACATTTCTCGCCTGTCGTAACGTTCCGGGATGTAACGATTACGTTGTTCAATGTTCCAAAGCTTGGCGTTCCAAGAAAAAAACGTTTGCACAACCTCATAGTTACAAGCCGAGGCGTTCCAAAAAATAACTTTCACGCATGCATAGTGAGTGAGTGAGTGAAGAGATTTGGGTGGCTCTTAACAGCGAGGTCTTGAGAGCCAATGAGGGTGATTGAGGTGATTATGGAGCAGCGCCGGAATGAAAGGGCGGGGGAAAACGGGAGATCCCCAAGAAAACCCACCGACCAGCGGCATCGTCCGGCACGATTCCTACATGCAAAACACATGCGTAGTGTTAATTGCCTGGTGTCGTAAGGCAAGTTGAGCCGTTACAAGCCAGATGTTCCGAAAAATAACTTTTACGCATGCACGGTAGTCAAGCGTTGGTTTACGTGAGGCAACCGAAGACGTTCCAAAAATAACGGTATAAACCTTGGAACTTGTTACTACGGTTAATTATACTCAGATAAGGAACAAAGCGTGATTTCTTATGAGAGAGTTTAGCATAGGGAAAATTTCCGCCGCTAGGTGGGCAGTGTTCCAAAAGGTAGGTCTAAGTTTTAATTAAAATTTTAAGATGCACAAATAATAAATGAAAAAAAAATTTCCTAGTTACAAAGTTATTCTATATTTGATTTGTGATTATTACAATTATCTTGTTTTTTAAATTATAAAATTGAGAAAATCTGGAATATTACCGACACTAGCGCTTACCTAGTGGCGAAAATTTTAGATTGTCAAACTTTTAACATTGATCGTCTCAACTTGTAGTAGAAGTAACCTTAGTGTTACTCGTGTCACACGTTACCAAATTGAAGTGTTTTATTATAACAGTTATGTTAAATAGCGCCAATCTCTAGTTGCGCGTACAGAATGTGTTTAAAAAAAACGCATTTTACTACCCTTCAGTGCACGCGGCCTTCGTAGGCGGGCCGGGCGCGAACGAAGCAGTAGCCCGGGGAGAACTGACCAGCAAGCCTCCGGGGACGAGTTCCTGGTACTCGGCGGGGCGCAATACGGTCCTGAGTCATGCCGGCAGCGCCTTCAAAGGAAGTCCCCCCCCCCCNCCTCACATGTACACGGGGGGGCCAGGCATCTAGCCCCGACACCCTCGACCACGCTCGATCGCGCCTCCGCACGAACATCTTAGTGTTACCAACTCAGAAGATCCTAGTGTTACCCGCCACATTTGGCCGGGGGGAAATGTTGTTAAAGCGCTTTTAAAGTCAACTTTTGAAAAACGCCACTGTCCATACCTGCGTATGTTTTAACGGGCCACAATGTCTGGCTTGCGCCCAGTAAAGTTGGTAACGACGCAGGTAAAGCAGTTCCACGTCTAAACGTTGAATAAAGAGTGTTAGGTAAATATTTTAGTTTCTAATAATTTCACAGTCTTACGTGATCGACACGCGAAGAAAGTTGATCGACGCGTAAAGGAAGTTATCAGGCAGATGGCAATGTTTAATTTACATTTGGTGTAATGATACAGTGACCATGAACTCACTTAATATGTAAGGCTACCAAAGTCAGTAGCAGTCACGGAGCTTCGAGATATTGCTGTCTTGTATTTATTTTCTGTGGTAATGTTTTACTAGAGAATGGCATGTCCTTAGCTGTGGTTTTAACAGTCAAATGTGTTACTTCCATTTTGCTTCTCGGCATTCTGAAATAATTTAATTAATATATCTTCAATTCATACTAGTTGAGCTTCCGATACCTGAAAACACGAGGTTACGCATCACATCTACTTAACTGTAAGTCTGAACATTTTAATTTCTGGATTCCGTACGTCTCGTTATATTTTAGTGTATGTTAGTTCTTTACAACCAGAGGTCCTGGGATGAGTTTAATTATGAAGGCCGAGCTACCTAGGCTAAAGAATGCTATTTTCACTGAAAAGTTCAATTAAAATAAGCATATGAAAATATTTGGCATTCGTTGCATCTACTGCGTGAATCAGAAGTTTCACAGTAACCGCAAATAGAAAGGAAGAAAAGATAGAGGGATATAATTATATTTCACAATGAAATCTGAGAAGGAGATCGAAATCAGGCCTTCCAAAAGTGCCCAGTTTACCATGAACAGCCTAGTTCTAGTATTAAGTAAATTATCTAGTGTTTTTTTTTTTTTAAATTTTCACTGCGGTGGATAGTTTTTTGAAAGGATATCTGGAGTGTAAAATAACTTTATATAATATATGTTAAATATTTTTACCGTATTTCTCTAGTTGTTGTTCATGAACTGGTGGCATCGCATTGTATATAAATAATTTTCACGTTGTCGTTTCCGTTTGTGTACCTTGCTAGTTTTGTCATTAGTGCAATTGCATAATATGTGCATGTGCGTATAGTCTATTCACGGTAATTTACAACTTTTCTTAAGCCCTGATGAAGTTCTACTTCCAGGATATTCCTGCTCCTCATACAAACAATGCTTAGCCGAGTCTAGGAAACAACACCAAAGGGTATTTTTGCGCACTCAAAGTAATAATATTTAGCATAAGACCTACGTATTACTATTTATTACCAGCAGACTGTTATCTCTCTGTTTTATTCATATTAATTATATTTTAAATAGTTTAGTTTACACATTTAATATATATAAGTTAAATTTTTCCAAAAATAGGGTAATTTTATGATAACACAAGTATAAAATGATTATGTACAAAATGACATATTTAAAGAACCAAACACGTTATTCATGGAGTGATTTTACAAATGTTTGATTCAAAAAGTGTGAAGAAACCGCAAATGGAATATACTAACTGTGTTCGAAGAAAACATATTCTTTTAAACACGTGTTAAGACTATTATTTTGAGCACAATTTAAAACATCAGTATTGTTATTTTTCGATTGGTTAAAAACGTGTTAGTTTTCTTAGTGGAATTTAACTTGTGGCGTGGTGGAATTGCCTGTGTGGGTGTTGGCAACTCTGATATCGCGGCGTGGCGTCGCCCCTTCTCGCCGCTCGGGCACCTGTGCGGCCCCCGTCATTAGCATGTGAATCGCCCGGCTGATGTTGCCGCCACAGAAGGTGAATACGATCTCGCGCGCCATCCCACCACGCTACACGTGGTCTGTGTCCTTTCTGTCGGCGAGCGGCATCTCGTGTCTGAAAGAACCGCCCTTGGGGAAGCGAGAACAGCCAGCGATGCAGACGTAAACTGCGCGTTTCAAAACGTGATTAATACTAGAACGGTGTTTCCATTGACGTTCTCTGAATCAGTTTAGAAGACGGCACAACTGAAAGAAAGTATAGACATTCAATTAATACACAAATAAGTGCATGCTTTGTTACAATGGATTTAAAATTTTTCCCCGTGCTAAAATATTTCCATGTATGGTATAAAGAGACCTCTAATTTCAATGGATTGTGTAAGTTTTTAAGTAAACACGTTTAATCATTTTCGCAATGCTTATAAAATGGATACTAGGACTAACAGGACATCAGATTATCTTTAATTGCACTTACAAGCGCACACAAAATGGAAGTTTATAAACTGAGCAAATTATAGGATGAGTATAAAAGAATACCCCAACTTTGAAGGTCTGTAATATCAAAACCAAACAACCTAAATTCTTAATTGACCAATCAGTTGAACCCTTGGAACCGTGAAGTTTGTTTAACATACAATTGTAAATGTTCAACGTGACAACCATGAGCGGCCTGAACGATCTACGCGATAATCAAACTCGTTCCACACTCTTGTCAGCATGTGCGGTGTTACGGTTTGGATGGCGTTCGTAACTCTCGGTTTGAGGTGGTCAGAGGGTAGCGAGCTCGCATTCGACACATCAATGTGAAGGGGACGGTCTTATGTTTCCTTTATGGTGCGCCACCCCATTTGCACCTAGCTGTTCGCGGATACCTTTACGAGACGTTGATGCAACGCTGGATTGGTCGAGAAGCAGCTGGTGACCAGGCTTTTCATCACTGGCCCGCAAGATGCCCGGATCTTACCCCGTGCGATTTTTTTTATGGGGGTGGATAAAGGATCAAGTGTTTCGTCCACCATTGCCGGCTAACATTGACAACCTCAAAACGAGAATTACGGACCCCATCCAAACAGTAACACCGGACATGGTGACAAGAGTGTGGAAAATAGTAAAACGTCGCATTTTTAAGATCTTGCCAGTGCAGTTTCCTTAAGAAGTAGCAGAGAAGTGCGACCAATGGACGTAGTTTAATCTGTGGTCTTTCATTACGCAGCACGGGTATCTCTGGCCTGCCGTCGTGCTATAAACATGCTTCCTTGGACAGCAAGATTACCAGACATCTCGCCAATCGAGATAGAACGGAAACTTCGGCCAGCAGCAAATATGGCGAATTTGGAGGGTCAGTTGCGCCAACTGTGGCAGGATCTTACTCAGGAGAACATCCGACGTCCGTAAGGCTCCGTGCCCTACTGTATTGCCACCTGTCTCCGTGCTACGAGTGGACTAACACCACACTAAATGCATCCTGCAAGTGCTGGTCCCCTGCAGTACATGCTTGGCGTTGTGCGATATTTGTATATTTGCTGTGTTCATACTACCATTTCCTGTGCCTGTACCCACTTGCGTGCCCTGGGGTGGCACCTTCGGGGGTGATCAATTCTTTGCAAATGAGTGAAGGCTTGAACTCTTATTTAATTCTCCTTTTCCATATTTGGAAAGCAGCTTTTGTTATTTTATATTAAAATCAAAATCAGTAACTGTTTCAGCTTCCGTTTTTTATAATAAGATTACGGAGTCAAATTGTGGTATTATTTCTTAATAGAAACGTGAAGCAATAATGCAATTAGTTTCGACCTAAATAATGATAGTATAATTATCCTTATTTATTTAATTGCATTGGAGAGAAATCGGCCACTTCTTATAGTGTGCAAAGTACCTACTGCATAATTTGTATATCGTTTCATGATTCCATAGCTAAGCCACGAAGCACTGTTGTCCCACAATCATGGGCATCTGCTTTTTCCTCGAAAGAGTTTATAAGCATACTAGACATCATCACCTACGAGCACGGCTTCATTTTTTCTTTTATTATTGGCCGCGTGTTTTTGAGGCAAGACATTTTCTTATCCAACTGAACTAATCAGAAGTAAGTTACTCGGACACTAAACGCCAGTGATTGGCAGGCAGGCACCTAAAACACGTGAAAAATAATGCAACCAGGAAAGGGGATTTGAGATAAATGGGTTTTTTTGAGTACAACTTGTCGTGTAATCTTTTTGCGAAAAACAGGTGAATTTTCTAATTATTATTTTTGCATCTACTCACGTCCTTTATATAAGTCTGACTATCACTGCTTATACTACTTTATACTGGCTTACTTTCCATGGGGCCTTTTCCAGCTATGCTTGGACGCTACATAACATTTATGGACACCGCAAAATCACAAACATTATCTGAGTAAAAATATCTCACGAAAACATTGTAGCGTCCTGATCCTTTTATGACTGGATGATGCAGTTTTGACTCCGCTTGACTCTTTGGAGTCCAGTAACAAAGGTTCACTGAATTTGAACACAGCGAATACTTGCAAGCCACGTCAACTCCCAAGTCTGCCGCCTCACTATGCTTGGTCGAGGAAAGGAAAAGGCCTTGCTCTACCCCCAAACCCCCTTGGAGATGAGTGAAAGTTGTTCGCTTCCTTTCTGCTCCCGCTGTCGCAGTGTCGAAAACCACCCCTATCCCCTTCTCCCCTCGGCGGGCCTCAACCCTCCCAGAAACGCATCCCTTACTCCCGCCCGAGAGACTGGAAGAAGGAATCATTAGGCGCCCCCAGTGCTATCTGCCCGGTCTCCTCCGTCATTAGCCGCGGCGGAGGGGGGGATGGGAGGGAAGCAAGGATGGGAGATGGGGGGGAGAAGCAACTTGCCGATTCAACAATATCGATAAGACGACGCCCCGCTTCGAGACGCCTTCAACCCGAAGCCGACGTCGTCGTCCCTTCTTCCCCACCGTGCTAGGCGGTGCTAGGCGTCAACCGGCATCACGGACGCCCGCGGGAATATCCTGTTCCCCCCTCCCCACCACCCTTATAACTCTCCACCCTCTGGCAACTTCCTTTCACCCACCAAACACACACACACACACACAAATCCCTCTTCGGCGCGGAACTGACGATACCATCACGAGCCGCTTTGCGCTTTTCGGTGGCACCCCCGAGGATAGATGGTGTGAACCGCGGAAGCGAAAAAGCTAGAATTGATCTTGGAATTCCTCATCGACGATTTGAGGCAGCCTTTTCTCAGTGACCTTTCAGCGTTCTGTATACAGCTTGCTGCTGGCGGTAACCTACTCTTGGGTGCTCCACAGTAGTATTTTTGGAGACGATGGCTTATCACGGGAAATGCTTACTTGTTACCTACGTTTCACCGTACTATGCACGTGTCAGAATATTTGCTTTCACTATGGGTTGTCATGCGTGCAATGAAGCTACTGATGTGCCTTTGATCCTTTCCCGTGTCATTAGTCCCTTCATGAGTGATATTCGTTCGTGAATTCGGACGCCTGTGTTCGTTTCCACCTCGAGTTTTATCCTATCTGATTTCACCCTACACGAGTTTGATTTGCCTTTGTGACGTTAGCAAGTGTTTTCCGCAACCATGCGTAGTTTGTACCACAAACAAACAAAATATTTTAAACAGTTGCTGATTGGAAAACGATTTAGGGCTCGGAGAGGGCAGGTGATTCGTGTCCTTAGATGAATGGGACATTCTATGGCACATATGTGCCCTTACTTCGAATTCGGACAGCGAAAATGTGATGTCACTGGCCAACAACATGTTGGTAGGCCGTTTTCCAATCAGCTCCTGGTAACTTGCTTGCCAACTGGCAGCCCAACCAATACAGAAACTTTTGCAGCAAGAAGTAGCCAGTCTGACAAAATACTCACTTCCAGAGCATCTCGCAGCCACAATCAGCTAATGGGTACGGATACGTCAAAGGAACTGCCACGCCATTTCTCACTTCTATGTACTAACCTCTTATGTGACTTTACTGTGAGAGGTCGTGTGTTGTGATACACTCTCCTGCCGATATCGCGCAGGAGACGAAAATACATTTCTCCAGTAGTAATGGCCTCAAATTCAACAACACAACGCAGAGCGTACGGTTTGTATCAAAAACGGATTCCCTTGCCATATGCCTACAGTTCGCCGCTGTACCTCAGAACTGATTTATAGCTTCGATAGTCTAGTGATTCATGGTTGTACTGCCTTTATCATTTGTGGGCATAATTGTTGGCGATACGTGGGCGTATACAGTGTTTGAACCCAACTGTACTCCTCGCGTGCGAGAGTATCAAATGAACGAATGTCGTGGTATCTGCAAGCAGATTGCTGGTGAATTTTACCCTCATCTCTTGCGCATTACTTGCAGGGGCCTGCCTCATAATTACGTACTGTAAAATTTCTCCAGTTCATTTTGTGACATGAGAGACATTCTCATTCGGGCCACGTTAGCAATTTGTAAAATTTTGAATATTTCGCGGATTAAATTTGGGCACAAGCGACCTCCAAAAAGGGGAGGGGATGATAAATGAAATTATTTCGGCATGAGAAACTAAGTAGCTATGAAGGAAACCCTACGAGAGCCAAACTATTTTCAGTTTTGAGAATTGTTTATGATAAGGTTGCAAACGGGCGTGCTAAGTCACATACCAAAATAAAGTCTATGCATAGTCATGAAAAATTCACTGATGCCTATGGGGGAAAATTGGACTCCAAACAGACTTTCAATATGGGAGCAAAGAGCCGGCGAGCATGCAGTTGATATCTGCCTGTGTATAAGCCCAAGCGAAGATCAAATCCACAGGTTATTGAACTCACGAATTTTATTGGTCTCTAGCAATTGAACCACGCGTTATTTGACTCTGAAGAGTAAAAACAAACTTCTCCCAGCGGCAGCAGTCAGCGAGCTTGTAACATCGGTCTGGATAATAGTCTAGCTGAAGGCCTCTAAAACCCGCGGAAATCATCCAGCCATTGCCCACAACGAAATACTGCCTGTAGTCTGTCTTTAGGAACGGGAATATTTCGCGAGTTGAGCGATCTGTAGACTAGACTTCTCAGCACTAGGCCTATGTGTATAATCGACAATCTTCTATGTTCTGTTGCAGCTGCCAGGAAAGGTTCGCGAATAAAGCTTGGTGAAACTATATTCCATACACATGCAGCATACATTTAACCCCTTGAGGTACACATTCTGCTTTCATTTTATCTATTGCAAAAGACAAAATTTCGGGTGTGGAAAGTATTTACGAATTTCTTGTAAAACTGTTTTTATTTTTTTAAGGTTTGAGTAAGTCCACGGCACGAAAAGCAACCAATTATTAAATAGTTGATGTGCCAGCAGTAACCTACATTATTCCCCAAGGAGAGGCGATTTTTCGTATTGGTGCTAGTTTCTGGACCTGCACAGTACAGACCACGTATTCACCTTTTCGGCCACATGTCAGACGTGAACAAGTATACTCGGGTTTATGAGGCGTAAAAGTGCCTCCCTAATTGTCACATTGGTCTCATTGCAAGTAGTTGTGTCTCTTCTAATTTTTAAAAACCGTAGAATATTTATATATAAATATTTTTTCCAGGGCAGAAATGAGAGCCGATACTTTGTTCCTAGTTCATAAATTTGGTTATTGAAGCACAGACCTGCTCGTGGAAAAGTGCGAAGCTCAGCAAAATTCGCGGCAAGTTGCACACAAAGCGATAGCTGTGTTAAAACCCTTGTAATCACCGCTTTAAATTCTGAGGAAACAGAATATGCGTGAAGCTTCTTTATGCTGTTTTTCCATCGCCGTCGCAACGCTTCCTTGCAGCCGAACGTGACCTTCAGGCGTTTAAATTTTTTTACTGTATGGAGGCCCTTGAGTCACGTTTGCTATTCTATCAAAGTTTGTAAGAGACGCGCTCGGAGACTCAGAGTTTACTATCAATCTTCCAGAGAAAACACTGAATCCCGTACTGCTTGTTCTAGGGCAGAATTGGACACTCACTGGAGCAGCAACCAATGAATGAAGTTAGTGATTTTTCGCGAAAAAAATTATGAGTACACAGTAGACTTCAATACTAAAAGCCCCAAACAGCAGTTTGTCTATTGCCATCGGTTGCTGTCTGCTTGAGAAGCAGTTTTCATATTTGACCGGGCCACTCAGAATTCAGCAACATCGGCATGACTCCTGCGTGATTCGTGTTCAGAGAGTTAACACGTGTCAAAGATGTGATTCAGCCAATCAAGATACAGTGATTTGAAATATGACATGTCTAGACATATTTTCGCGAATTTTCATCACCACTAACAATGAACTAAAGCCTCATGTTATATTATATATAGGATGTTTGAGTATATCCTGCTGGTCGTCGGATCCGCAAAATTGCCCTGTCCTACTTAGCCCAGTCATATTAGGGGTTTCACCTCGGAATGAAAGATAATAAGCTGTAAATTGGTATAAGCCTTTGTTTTGTCGTTCTTAATGTTGTCTCAAAAGTCACCAATGTTATCGTGTCCGCGTCTTAAGATATTGAAGGTCAAAGGTCATAAAAAT
>NQII01002259.1:163119-215654 GCA_002778355.1 Clitarchus hookeri | reverse complement strand
CATTAGACCATATATGACTGTGCGCGGCGCACTCTTTGCGGTCTACCGCAGAAACGGTTGATCGTATGAAAAAAAAGTTCAAACAAAAGTTGTAGAGAATTTTATATTCTACAACTTTTGTAATAGGTGCAAATCTTATTTAAGCAATAAAAAGTGAGATATTCGCGAAAAACCGATTTTTATGACCTTTGACCTTCAATATCTTAAGACGCGGACACGATAACATTGGTGACTTTTGAGACAACATTAAGAACGACAAAACAAAGGCTTATACCAATTTATAGCTTATTATCTTTCATTCCGAGGTTGACCCCTTTTTTTACCTAATATGACTGGGCTAACTAATGAGTGGCTAGTCAAACCTCAGATCAGGTACCGCGGGGTTCGGTCCTTACTTTTTTTGCAGACTTGTTACTGACAGATTTCCGCAGAGCATGTCTTATAAACTGCAATCCAAATGCAAAAAATAACTGAGACGCACGTTTTTTCGATGTCTAGATTGTCCTCAGAAGAATTCACTTAATTTCCACAGTTCCGTATCCATCGCTATGAAAATACAACCCGTTCGGTTTCGAATTCATTTACGAGTTGAAAGTGTTTCAAGCATGCAATATTTTGGTGTGCATCGTGCTTGTGGCGAAGGTTTGTCTCTCCTCAGAGCTTGTGAACAACGAGCTGTATGTAGTATCGACATTAACCATTCACAAACGAGAGTTACAGTAACTTTTTCAAATCATATTGCTCACAAGGAATACGTTCAAAACACAGCGCACTGATTACTTACTGTGCACTTTAACCGGCTTCGAAGATCCTTCATGTGCAATGTGGCTTAGATTGTGTACATGCGGATTGAATAGGTTGAAAGTCGTATACAGTTGTCAAGTATTACCTCCCACGCCACGAACGCCCGCCTCCTGTTGGCGGTTCTTATCTCATCGCAAGGTTACCGAGAAGACAAACATATAGTGATATTTATTACACTCCTTTCCATGCGTTTGATGTAGCTACTTTGTGGTTATTCGAACACTTTGAAGGTCTTACTTAACTTATTTACGCCCCTTGTTTATCCAATTGGCATCGCTCTAGTTACTAGCATTCATGCTTTGATAAAGTTATACTGGGGTGTTACAGGAATAAATAAGTTTTAAATGGCTACTGATAGGTACATACATTCAACATTAAAAGTGTTACATGACTTGGAATTATTTTTCGCTGTTAATAGTTATGTAGATTCTTCAACCAAAGCGTTAGTTAAAGGTGCGCGATTTTTTAAGGACTACAGTATTTATAAAGTATTATGTTAACTTCGAATCAGCGTAAGTGAAATAATTAACAGTTAACTTAATACAAGACATAGGGCGAGTGGCTTGGTACGCAAAAGGTTCGGAGACAATTGCGATCGTGGATGTCTCACCTTCAGCTTTACCGTGCGAGATGTGGTACGCCAAAACATCAAGCTTTCTCTGAGGAGACGTCGTGTTCGCTAGGACGTAATAAATAAATACCATTTAAGACACTTTTCTCTACCCTTTTTGGCCTCTACCATACTGAGGTTATCCGTTCTCTGCTCTTACAATTTCTTGTTTTATCTTAGTTACCATTTGGTCAGGGCCAAACCCAGAGACTATCGTTGTGAATTTTCAACCGATTGCCACCACGAGTTCATCCAACCTGGCCTGGGCCATCGGGAAAAGGAGGCTCGAGGGTAAAATATTGCCCAACACACAGTTCAATCAAAGTAGGAAATAATAGTAAGGCCCAGTGTATATACTTTGTACTGTGGTGAGCCCGTAGTACTCTAAATTTTTCACGACACTAGTCGAGTGTTCCAACAGTGTGTTGGCGCACCACAGTAAAATCCAAGCCACCTGGAGCAAACCATGTCCTGCTTATACGACAACTTTTTGTAAATTCAAGTCCTTTACCATACAGACTTAATCTCTTCTCAGTGAAATTCTCTGCTTTGACCCCAAAACTGTGAAAGAGTTGACCAGCCCGTTACCAAGAATAAACCCATCAAGATTGCTCTCGATTCAAACACAGTCTGGCAGACAGATTGTCCTTTCGGAAAACCAGACATGGGACCGCCTGGGAGAGTTTCCCCCCCTTTCGTTAATTGCCGCAACCAAGGCGATCCGGTTTGATTCCCGGCGTGGTCACGATCATATCTGCACATGTGGGGAACGTGACGGACGTTGCCATCGGCTGGGTTGTTTCCTCGCGATACGCCCCATGCCCTCACTTGAAATTCCGTCGCCGCTCGGGGCCGCGGTGGTGTAGTGGTCAGACTACCCGCCTCCCACCCAGGTCAATCGAGCTCAATTCCCGGCGAGGTCCCTCGCGGATTTTCGCATGTAGAAATCTTTCCGGACGATGCTGCTGGTCGGCTGGTTTTCTCGGGGATCTCCTGTTTCCTAGCTCTTGCATTCCGGCATTGCTCTACAGCCACCTCGCTTCACCTTCATCGGCTCTCAAGACCTCGATTTTAAAAGCCACCCAAATCTCTCCAATCCTCTTCAGTCGCCGCTCCATTTCCCTCTCACATAATCTCCCGTTGGAGTTCAAGACCTACCAGTACCTCAACTCAAAATGTTCTTTGTTCCGTGTTCAACTCTGTTTTCTCGGCCCCTACCAGGTCAGGCACTGAGGGCTTCGCCGCACGGCATCCACCGTATTATTCCCACGTTCCTGATGGATGCCTCGGATCAGGGAACGACTCCCGTCGATTTCCCTGGACTGGGCCGCGACCCCGCCCACAAATCCCAGCCCTCCCCCTTCCCAACCCCATGAACAAAACAACCCCAACAACCCCCTCCCTACCTTCTTCATGAGGTCGTCTTCTTGATGACACGAATTTTTCATCTTCTCTGGCCGCCCTCGGTACAACGGACTCACTTCCTATACCACCCTTCCCCCTTCTAAACCATCTCTTTCCATCACTCTCTTTCTCTCCGTATTTTACCTCGACGTTCCTGTTCTTCCTTTCTCTGTCTTCGTCCACCCACTTATTTTTTTTTTGTTTCTCTCCCTTGGACGCGCGTGTTTCCTCCTGTCGATTTGTTCTGCTCTTCCTCCGCGGAGGGTTTTTTTTTTCTAAGTAATTGTCTTTTCCTTCCGCGCCATTGTTTCTTGCGGGGCCGTCCCTTCCAGCGGGGCCATTTATACATCTCAATTTCTTCCCCCTGAGGGGCGGGGCCCGGCGACCTCAAAACCTCTGGAAATTTTCTTCGAGAACGCCGCGATTCAGCCAGGAAAGTTCGCGGATGGCGAGAGAAAAATGTAGGAAGAATACATTACCACTTTCGAGCTCGTTGTCTTGATGTATCCAAAGCGGTGACGAAGGCTGTGATATGCCAGTAGGGTGAAGACTTTCGGGATGGGTCTACGACGGTGCACCGTGTTGTGAAACACTACTTGGTGCATTGCCCGGACTGTACTGGGATAAACAAGACAATAGCTGTTCTGCACAAAAATCATGGACACACAGTGGTTAAAAAAAACGTTTTATAGTAAATTGATGACCTCTTACTTTATTAAAAAACATCTGTGGTGCAGAAACCGGCTGCAATATGGTGGATCTTCAAGCCACAATTACAGACATGTGCGAGATGACTTGAATGCCACATATCCAAATCGATGGATTAGTTGAGATGCGCTGGTTCCATGGCCACCACAGTCACCAGATCCTACACCCTTTGACTATTTTGTTTGGGGTACTATGAATAACACGGTAGGTAACTCCAAAGGTAGACAGACATCACACGAATCCCCACGCCACGGTTGAAATACGCAGCGCACAGTTTGTTGTCCTGCATCACATACTGCGCGTTTTTTTGCATTATGTATACATATATGTACATAGGTGTAGGCCCAAACTCTTCAACATCCTGTCTGTAATGGACGAACAGAGAGGGCCCAGCGCGTTCGACAGGGGCATGGATATAGAGGCCCAAAAATCAGGGCACTCCATTAGAGTGGAGAGGCTTGGGCGCCTCGTAACAACGGGGTTTTGAGAGCCCATGAGGGTGAAGAGAGGTAAGTATGTAGCAGTGTAGGAATGCAAGGGTGGGGAAACAGGAGAACCACCCCCCCCCCAAAAACCCGACCAGTGGCACTGTTTCGCACGATCCACACGTGCGAAAAACCGTGAGCTACCCAGCCGGGAATCTAATCCGGTTCGCTTTGATTGGAGGCAAGTGCGCTAGCCGCTGCGAATCGCGGCCTCCCCTCCGTTTGAGATATATTTCTCAGCAGTCAGTCATGCCACTGTCTATTGTTTGTGATGCTACTGTCAAGCAGGACTGGCCCCAACAAGCGCTCTGGTAGGCCAAAGAAACCAACTAACGAGAACCGGTGATCTCTGAAGCTTGTTGCCCGAACCAAGAGGTGAATGATTGGCTCTCCGCCGGGAAGTGCTAGCAGTTGATTTACATGGTCGTGCCGCTGCCATTAAGGCTATTGCCTACCTGGAGCTTCTTTCCGCTTTTGAGGGCCGAGAAGTGTGGGAGCGATAAGGTTTGCACAGCCATCATAAGGCCCTGAACTCGCTTGCAGTGTTCTCGCCGTGCTGCGTGCACCTATGGGACTTTCAGCTCCTTTCCTGTCATTTTTATTGATGGAAAGTCTGGAGCAAGGCCCAATGCAAGGCTTTTAATTACTTTTGTATGTATCTGAAGCGTATATTTTGAAATGCAGTGCTTTGAAAAACCCATTTCTAGCTATTTTCGAGTGCTCTGAAATGATATTCCTAACTTGCGTGTCGTCTTGAAAGCACTCAACAGCTCTCGTCTGAAGTGTGCGTTGTTTTCGTAGATCAGCACAATGAACACACGTTTAGTGGTTTCTTGTAAAAACGTGTATTTTAAATACTGTTCAATGCAGTTAAATCACCAGGTGGCTCGTCTCGCACACACCAAAAAGCCTCCAAAGTATTTTGGAGTGTTGCAAACTACACTGCCTCTGTACTGCGTAGCAATGGAAGGTCTTACGGAGTGATGAATTACGATGCACGATGTGGTACTTGGATAGACGAGTGTGGGCTAGGTGAATACCTGTTGAACGGTCCTTACCTTACACAGTGGCAACAGTTTGGAATTGGTCTTTTCCTGAACCAGCGAGATATTTCTCCTGTCCAAAAAAGCAAATTAAATTTCATCGTATTTTAAAGACGATAAGATAGGAGTGCCTAATTAATGCACTCAGATCCCTAACTTGAACACAATAAGAAATATTTGGAATTAACGGGATCGTCTTTTGCTTACTCGGCTACGAATAAATTATCTTCAGCTATTTACCAAGCTAGAGGGAGAATGGAAACGAGTTTCGTCAGTTATGTACCAGGTCTTAGTAGATAGACTTCACGGATCCGATGGGCTAATGTTGTAATAACAGCAAATGGAAGCCTGACATCCTATTAGTTGCACGGCTGACAACTTTGGAAAAAACGGCAATTTGTATGCCGAAAATGTTGGCAACAGAATGTACATTATACAGAAAACGACTGAAAAAAAGGGGGGGNGGGGGGGGGGGGCTAATGAAGGAAGATCGTTGCCCACGTAGAAATAGAATTTGGGAATCTAGTCATTTAGCACATTTAAAAGTGAAATTGTTATGTCTTCGCCCGTAAGTAGACATGGGAATATCAGTATAACACTTTCGAGGACGACTTCAAGCTCACGGAGTTCTGCAATCGAGACACTGAAGTTGTATCGCGGTTTACTATACACGTTTCGGTCCACCCTGAATCACCAACATATTTGCAAGGAAACCAGCACCGAAAACTTTCCTATTTGGTCCGTATTGAAATCGGCTGTTCGCTTTGGCAACAGGCTGTGAAAAAATAAGCAAACGTTTAGGCACACAGAAGACTGTAGAGTCTGGCTTACAGGACGTTCAACCAGCGAAAGCCTTACGTCCCTGGTCATCAACTACTAAACTGCAGCTCTTCAGCAGATGTAACAATTTTTGCGAACTGAGTGTTTCACTGAATAGTCGTGAATAGTCACTACTAGAGACGTGAAAATTTAGCTTAATTTCTCGGTGAGACTGTCTTACAAAGTGAGCACACTCCGTGCTTTCATTGGCAGCTGCACTTTGATCAACTTCACGTACACACTTCATATCCTTCGAAGTGATTGGCCACTTCACCGCTGAACCAATATTACTGGCTCAAGAGTTCTCCGAGAAGCGCCAGACATATTTCCGGCCAATGACTGAAGTCACTAAAACGCACACTAAATTGCAATTCACTGTCTGTCCTTAAACGATAAAGCGAATTTTGCAGGTCTCTAATTATTAGACATGCCCAGATGAACCGTGAGCCAATAACAGACCTCCAATGTGACAAGCACCGAATCCCGTGTCACCTGTTCTGAGTTAAAACTGACTGCTCACTGGGCCAGCAGCTAATGAACATAAAGCTGAGGTTCGAAAATACATGACATCGGTAAGTCAAGTCCACAGGTCATATGAAACGCGAAATTTCCCTGCCCCTACTAATAGCGCATTAATATTTTGTGAACTATTTTCACTAACAATGCAATCGACGCCCATTTAAAAATTCTATAAAAAAAAGTTTTATTTTCTTTGACTCAATGCTTGTGGATTTTCTGGCAGCCCGTTTAAAATTTCGCTCCGTCCGCGTCTCAGAAAACAGTTCCTTTACGCAAAGAGGTACTAAGCTGGACGCAAGGCGGGAAATCTGAAGCATGGATGAGGTTAATTCTACTCAGGTAAGGAACAAAACGAGATTTCTTATGGTAGAGTTTGGCACAGGAAACATTTCCCACGCAAGGTGCGCAGCGTTTCAAAAGGTAACTATTCATTGAAATTAAAGCTACGTGATAAATAAACGAGAAAGATTTTACTTGGTTACGAAATAATTCTATGTTTGATTTACGATTATTACAATTATCTTGTTTGTTTGTTTGTTTTTTTTACATAGAAAATAGAGAACATCCGGTTCATTGCCGACACTAGCGCTTAATTAGTAGCGAAAATTGTTGGTTACCCAACTTTCAACATCGATCTTCCCAACCTGCAGTAGAAGTAACCTCAGCACGGGATTGACTTGAGATGGTCATTTTCTTTGTGCGAAGTGACTGTCGATCTTCGTCTGCACACCGCTTACACTGGCCACAATGACACCGAACATTGTTTGTTGTTGGGGGTCCCCCCCATTGTCGGCCTCCGATCGCCTCACTGGCGCGGTACAATGCCGCGGTCCCTATTCATTCCCTGTGAATCCTCTTATTTCGCAGGGGGAGCGGCGAAGGGAGGACGAGGTGTATATATATACACACGGGCGGGAACTTCCTGCCGAGTCACTGCTCATCTCTTATCAATAGCAGGGAGGCGGAAAAATGGCGGCTTGACCAAAGCCTCCCCCCCCCCTGCTCCCAGCAGCGCTCCTGGCTGGGGGAACTCGGGGAAAATCGCTATTGTGGCCCCAGAGGCCCCCGTCTCTTCAGAGACACTCCCCCCAGAGCGCCCGTGCACGGGTCCTGAGATAATTAAACTCTTCCCTCCGTCGCATTGTTGATTGCGGACCGCCTCGTCCGGCCCTTGCTTCGCCTCCTTCTTTTTCTCGTGGCGAATTCAAACACGAGAGACNCCCCTTCATCATCGCCACGCACCATCACGGGACCCATGCGGTGCGTGATTGTTGAAGCTGCGCGGCATCGTACACCATGCGGAGCTCCAATTTACACCGTGAAACACCGGTGTAGTGTGATTCAAATTAAAGGCACCGCTCTTCCGCTCTAGGCATTTCGCCCATCCGGTCGTTTATCCTGCAACGCTATCCTCGTGTAACACACGGTCTTTTTGCCAATGTTAAGAAAGTCTTAATATTAGGAGCTCTACCCACCAAACTTGCGGCCACGGAGTTTAGACGCGAAATCAATATTTAAAGAAATTCCTTCTCAAAGCATCAATTTTAAAGATGGCTCTTTCGAACAAAATAATATTTAACGCCACTTTCTCAAAAAAAAAAAAAACTGCAAACAAAAAATAAAATTAAAATGTATTTTTTATGATTTTTTTTTTTTTTGCAAAATGTAAGTTTTATTGTTAAACTTTAGAAAGAAAGATTCTTAACATAAACATTTGCAAGATCTCTAAATGCGCCAGCATTCCTTAATAAATGTCACGTAAAATAATTTTTTTTGTCTTAAATGACTATCTTTTAAATCGGTGCATTGAGAAGGAACTTTGTTTAAAATTGGTTCCCCATTTAAACTCCGTGTCTGCATGTTTGGCAGGCAAAGCCCTTAAGGACTCTGTAAAAATATTCTCCCGTTCAAAAAAGTTATTTTGACGAAAGCACCTAATAAATCAAATTGCTTTACAATATTAAATCAATGATGAGTACATATGTTGGGATAATAACGTGACTTTAATCATATATATTATCTAAAGATAATAATTTGCATATTTGGGAAACGAGAAACATCCTATTCATTGCCTACAAATAACTGCCATATTCTTTCAAATGCGACTGTAAAATCCTTTAAAATACATGCTTATATACACATACGCCCACTGGCACAAAAATCGCCGCACCCAGCAAGATTTATCTTCGAAAAATGGAAATTGCATTCAGCACCACTACGAGTGATACCGCAAATGATTCAGTTAAGCTGCAACTTACCACGTAACACCGCCTCTACGGAGCACTTACATTTCTACAATTATGACACGGTGACAGTCGTAGGACGAAGCATTCTGGAGTTTAGTCTGCGGAGAGAGGAATGGAGAAATTTGGGCGGATCTTGACATCGAGGTCTTGAGAGCCGATGAGGGTAAAGCGAGGCGAGTATGGAGCAGCGCCGGAATGCAATGGGCAGGGGAAACGTAAGACCCCCGAGAAAACCCACCAAGTAGTGGCATCGTCCGGCACGATTCCCACATCGCATCTCCTAGCTCAAACTTAAGTCTACGTCGAGAATACAAAACTGTATTTGGAGAAATAGCAAAAACAGAATTAGAAGTAGCAACAACTTCATTAATTGCAAATGTCTTCCAAAATATAATGTCTCTTGAATCAATCTGACTCAAATAATTAACACCAGACACAGTACTGTTGTGAGGATATCTGTAGAAACAAACTTCCAGAATTCAAGATCCGTTGTGTGCAGTCATTCCCTGAAGAGCGAATCTGTACATAAAACTAAGAAGAACGAAGCTCTCTTCTGCAGTCGTGACTTGCTTTACGAAAACAGAATCGTCCTTCGCCACATCACAATCGAAAGAACCCATATTCCGAACACTAGGTCTTGAAACCTGGTTCGCCTATGTGTGAGGCGAGTAGTCTGACCACTATACCCCGTGGCGCCTGCATAGTCTGTGTGCGTGTGGTGGTCAGCGAGTAGATAGTACGCCTTGGCGACTCGTACGGCGCAGGTGCGAACAAAGGTGTGAGGTCGAGTGGCGAGGAACCTTTGAACTACGGGAGGCAGGATAGCGTTTCATCTCATTGCCCGCCGCCCAGACTGTTCAGACAGAACTGTGCGACGGTCCTGGGAGCAGGAGGGGATACAAAAGCCCACTTATGCGCCAATAAGGATCTGGAAGATCCAGAATAACCACCGTGACAGGGTACAAGTGTGAACAGTTTTATCAACAGTGTCGCTTTCCACCCAGGCTCATGATAAGTGAGGTTGGCGGGAAGAAGTATCACCCCCCAAAAATCATGAAAAGGGGCGAAGTCATGTACAAGGGATGAAAAGTTGAGACGGAATTAAAGGAATAGTAACTATAGGAGAATATGTATTTGCAAGTGTTCCACGTTTTTTTAAAATAAAACAAACGTTGTTGAAGTTGTTATATATATCAGTACTTCAACAAAAACGTGTTAAGTGTGTATATATACATATTTATAATTGCAGTGTGTAAGATGGAATTATTTGCATAGATTAGAGCGATAAATTTTAGCACTTGCTCCAGTTTCCATTCTCCGAAAAATCCTGCCCAGAATCACAGAGGTTCTTACGATTATTCAAACAGAAACTCACGGTGGCAGTGAGAAAACTGATTGCAATGGCCTACTCTATCAATTTTCAAAATACGAGTTCATCGCACTGCTTGAAATCTGGGAAAATATCATCCTCGACATCAACTCTTTAATGAACAGTTCTAGCAAGTACGTGCGTAAGTCAGGCACTCCGACGTTATGACGTCTGCTAATTCTCCAGGCAGCGACCAAAGATGAAATGATGTTTACTTTGTACTGAATAATGTGTGTATAATATTTTAAATAATTTTTAAATATATTTTTTGAGAAAATGAAAAAAAAAAGGGGGGGGTAGACAAATTTTGTAATTTTCCCCTTCCACAATTCTTATGCTATGCACGGCCCTGCTTCCACCATCCACAGATACGAAGCGGTGCCGCTGGTTCCCCCTTTTTCCCAATGCACCATTTCGAAGCGACTTGCAGGAAAAGACGTGCGTGCGCACATCCTTGATATTTAAGCCGTGCCTGAAAGATAACAAAACAAACATTTTACTGTTGAACGATGCAGTGTTTAAAGAAGTTATGGTGTCATTTACAGCAACCACCTCAAATCTCCGTCACCCAGCATTCCTTCAAAAATTTTAAGACTAATCTACGGGTTAAAGTTTACGTTATCAATCAACAAACGCGACAGAGTGACTAGTGAACCGCCGAACTGAAGTTAAACAACCGATTAAGTGTGTATTGTTGGCCCATATTCACCATGCTAAGACGTGTAACCAGCTGTGGATTAGACACACACACTCATAGATCAATTTAACTAGTTTCCTGCCAATTATTTACTACGGTGATAGTATTTGACTATCATGTTTCTTGCATCTGCGGTAGTTTACGAACCTTTTTTTTATCAATACCCTTCTCGTATATTTAATTTTCATAAATATCGTTAATTTCATTCAAGACGTTATATTAATTTCGAGACCCCTAGATTCATTCTAAAATCATAGTTCCATACTAGCTTTTCTGTACTTGAGAAATTTATATGCACTCCACGCGTCAAGCGTTAACTCTAAACCCGTTAGAAAGAATGTGAGCAAATAACGGTAAGCAAACTACCTCTTAGTATTCCTAAGAATCCTACCACCTACCGGAAGTAATCATAATGAGCTCAATCAAACAAATTAATTACCCTAAGTTATGTTCCACACAAACTAAGCCTACAAGCACTACCCTAAAAAAAATACACTGAAAAAAACTTCACAGACCCATAGGGTATACGTGGGTATACGTGGGTATACGCAGGTAACATCCGTTTTTCAACTGTCAGTAGTCACAATCGCGAAGACAAAATATCTGGGAAATCTACAAAGGGACTCATCCATCCACTGATAAATAAGTCCAAAAATATAGAAGAGCCCTGCACATACTCATAAGATTACAGTCAAACAAATTTTTTAAGTAGAGGCCAGACAGGAATTGAGAAAAACGTGAGGGAAAAATTACAAAATGACAAATTACATACCGCGTGCCCGCCGCCGACGGGCTTGGTATCCACATGTCCTGAAGGGACTCCACTTACCAGTGAGTGAGTGGCGGCAATTAGCATCGAGGTCTTGAGAGCCAATGAGGGTGAAGCGAGGTGAGCACGGAGCAGCGCCGGAATGCAAGGGCGGGGGGAAACGGGAGATTCACGACAAAAACCCGCTGGACCAGCGGCATCGTCCGGCACGATTCCCACGCGCGGAAATACGGAGGCAACCCCGCCGGTAGTTGAACCCGGTTGTCTTTGGTGGGAGGCGAGCAGTCTACTCACCACACCACCGCGGCCCCTGACTCCCACTCGATCAACCTCAGGCAACGTCCTCTGCATCTCGTAGCAAACGAAGAAGTAGACCAGGTCAGGGCACCATCACAGGGTAACTAATAATGCAGACGCTGTGGCGTAGTGGCCAGGGCGCTCGCCTCCCACCACGGCGATCCGGGTTCGATCCCCGGCGGGTTCACTCCCAGATTTTCACATGTGGGAATCATGCTGGACGATGCCGCTTGCCAGCGGGTATTCTCGAGGTACTCCCGTTTCCCTCGCCCTTGCATTCCAGCGCCGCTCCATTCTAAGGTTTTATTTCTGTCATGCTCGGGGATGACGGTCACCTACGGGTTCCAGCTGGAAAGACCGTCACTCGGAGGGTGTTGCTTTGCCCTGGGTGCAATCCCCACACGCCATTATTTTATTACAGACAAGAAATGGCAGCGTCTGTTGTGAACTCCAGCAATATACGCCAGCAAAATGGCCTCCCAATATAGGGCCCCCAACATAGGGGAATTTCTTTCACTAACCACCTCCTACGGACTAACGTTTGTCAGACTGCAGCCTTACCAATAGCCGGTCAAACCCCCAAGGCCTGTCCCCACATCATTGCGCGGCCAATGAGCGACCGAGTTCGCGTGAATCAAAACAACTTCCTCGTATTTTCGATTCTATATACTTACTTGTTCTGTAGCGTCATGAACAATCGTTAGCCCCAACGGCCGTTCGATAAAGTAAGCACTTTTAAAATCAAAATTTGATAAATGGCATTGCCCCAACCTGTATAATATATTTCAACGGGCGCACTGGGTGACAGCGCCCAGTAAATTTGGCAACAACGGAGGGAAAGTAGTTTCATGTCTTAACGTTGACTTAAAAGTCTTTGAAAAAACATTTATGCAAACTGAAATGATTTGTCTTGCTTTCTAATTTTTTTTCGAGGCATCTAAATTTAAGAACTGAAAAAATTGTAAAACATCATTTTTTATAATGATCTTATATGTTTTACTTGACCTACGCATGAATAAAGTTATCAGGCCCATGACGCGTAAATTTTACATATGGTGGAAGAATACACAATGCACATTTAAGTACATCTTAAGCAGGGCTTTCAAAAGTGCTCAGTTTACCGTGAACAGCGTTTAGTAAGGTTTGAGAACAAAACGAGTCTCCTTATTGGAAAGTTCGCCGCAAGGTGCGCTGGTGTTCCAGTGAGGCCGCTTCCAAGCTGGCGGTAAATGGAGAAATTCTGTTTATTTGTGTGTGAATGATCGTGTTTCGCACGAATGGTGATATTTACTTACCACAACCAAAATTTTAAGTATTAACTTTATTTCGTAACTAATATTCACGCTCTCCAATGGCGTTTACAAGAGCAAGCAGTACAAATACAAGTGTGTTAGGCATTAAAGCTTATAAGTAGACTTATTTCAATGTAAAAACGTTACGAATTTATGTTCGAAATAAATATAGCTCTAATCGAAAGGAATCTTGTATTGTTCTGGTTTCCCTTAAGGAAACTGCGCGGGAAAGACCTACAAATACTGTATTTACCATTCGATTTTTTTTTTTGATTCAGTTATCGTATTTAAGAAAATCAGTTACAGACGCTAAGGTTTTGCAGAATCCAGTTTATGACAGAATATTAAACAACTTGTGAACATATTTCGTTATACGTATTTCCACACTATTGCGAAGATCAAAGTTTATTCCTTATGTTTGTTCTAACACAACACAAATAAGAAAATATTACACAAATATATTTATTTTATGAAAATTGTTATTATCCCATTTACATAGATACAAAACGAAAAAAAAAATCCTGTATACACGCGACACCAGTGCACTCTGGCGGCGAACATTTTTAGTTGCCAAATTAAAAGCATTGAACTTCCCAACCTGAGTAGAATAAACCTTACTAACGTTAATGTTACATTTTTGTCAATTATAACTACACATCCTTCTTATATACATTCAAATATTATGCGTAATCACTGATGTGGAGGGGGGACGGGAGGAGTCGGCCGTCCACTTATTCACATGAACGAGCACAACGTTTTATACACACATATGCACACATCGTTAGTAATAAATTGATCACTTTTGACAATCCACATTAGGATCTAGTTTTCAGCCCTATTTGTATCCTTCGGCCACATTTCCTGTAATTGGTGTACACCGCTATGAAGGCCATAACTTCGTTCGTGCGTCGATCAAGTATTAACTTGAATCAAACTCACAGATCTGTTGGACTTTTCTCTATTGCCAAAGTTGATTACGGGAAAAACAACCAAAGTTAAAATAATTTCTACATGCAAAGGTGTTTCATTTAAAAACAGACTTAAAATGCTCAAATAAATATGCAATATATATGCAACAAAATTAAAAATAACCATTTATTAACAATGCAAAATGATGTAAAAACGAAATCACAATACTAAGAAAAAGTAGAGACAAATTTTTCAACATAAATAATTACGAAAAATTGATAACTACACAAAAAAAAACAGAAAATATCAACAACGTACAGAAAACACTATTTGTGTCTGTAAAAAAAATATCACAGTCGTCAGTTTAACAACAAAAATACACAAATGCCAAAAAATTTAATTACAAAAGACAAAATTTAATTATTTTAACTTAGGTTGCTATTTCCCCGTAATAGGTTCGGCAATGGAGAGAGGCCACAACAAATTAATAACTTTAATTCATCCACTTTTTGCCACAAAATTTCAGAAACTTAGAAATTGTGAAATTTTTCGGAACGTAATAATTTTTATTCTTGTGTGCCTGAAAGAAACAGAAAACCAAATAAAACAAATTCAGTGCCCACAAATGTAAACGCCATCCTTTTACCGTGAAGTTAGATCATGAAACTAACTAACACAAACGAGTCTTACCAAAATCTTTCAACCAGTAGAGTTTCAATTTCAGGGCAGAGATAAAAAACGCAGTCGCAAAATATTGTGAAAAGGTCAACCATCCCCTGATACAGATTGGAATATTAAATAGTTAACCCCCAAATTGTGCGAAATAATCAACAGAACGTTTGTTTTATTTCGTTTATATGTGGGTTTATTATTATTTTTTTTCCATATAAAATGCCCAATATAAAAAATACGAGATTACAAACGGCCAAACAACAGGCATTAAAAGACTTTACACTGACAATGTTTATAATGAATAAATTATATAAAGTTACATTAATTACGGGCTCGTAGAGCATAACAAACTTATCCCAAATACTGCAACGTGTTTAAAATATTTACTGATTATAAAACACACTTATCTTTAAAATATTTTACTTATAAATGTCCCATAATAAAGACCCTATAAAACATGGCAGTATATGTTGCTTCTGCAAGTTAATATCTTATCGTGTTGAGGTCCCTATATTTTCTGTCTTCCCAAGACGAAATACAACCCCTTTCATAGTCCAGAAAACATGTTGATTAGTGTTGAGGAACATCCCAAATGGTCTTCGAAGTGATTCAAGTCCAGTAAATTCAAATATTGTTGACGTAGATGGTAGCGTCAGAAGGTTTCCAGACACCCGCCATATATATTGGATGGTGGTTGCAATCGGCAGGGTGAGGGGGCAGGGGAAGCCTCGAGCCTCGCACCTGGCAACGTCAAACGGGTCATCCACTAGGTAAGCCTCTGCTCCCTCGTCGGTAATCTCACGGAAAACTTATAATTTGCGGCGTAGAATAATTAAATATGATGTACGGTGTTTCAGCACCGTCACATCTCCTCTCCTCCTTCAAGCGCCAGTGTGGTCGGCCGCGTCCCACAGACGGCGATTTAGGGTGTGGGGTCAGTCCTGGTCGCTATCGGGTCGTCAGCACAACTCACACGCGCTCGTACACCTGCTGTTCTTCTTGGACTCACTTCCAGGGTTCCTCAAACACACCAGGATGTCGTTATTAAAACCGACTCTTATCGACTGGGTTTTACACAGCACACCTCTTTATAATACTTGGCATGGGACAAAATACTATTTCCATTTAATATTTTTGATATTGCTTTAAGTAATTATAAAATTTCTCACATTTATAATTCTTGAAATTTAACAATAAATTATTTTCTCACTTATTTTATTTTACGCTTTAAATAAAATAATTTACACAAACTAAAAATATATAATATATAAAATAATAAAGGATTACTAACACACAATACGCCAAATTACATAGAGCTGAGGCAGAGCTCTTTTAACACACTTTACCATAAAATCTTTTAGTATGGCTTACATGAACTTTTAACTCTTTATTTGGAAATTGTAGCTCAGAAACCAGTAAAGTAAAAGTTGTTAAAAATCGTACAACTCTGAACGGTCCGGTCCACTGCGGAGCTAAATTTGAACTGAAATAATCAATTTTAGAGCTAAGAAAATGGGTTTAGACTATAATCAAATCATCACTACGTAACGTAACAGCTNTTTTTTTTTTTTTTTTTTTTTTTTTTTTGTTGTCATGAACAAGCAAATTTTGCGTAACTTCCTCCCACAATTTTAACACATCTTTACTTGCAACTGTTTCCACATTTAAAGGTTGCAATGACCATGCATTTAAAAGGAGATGTAAAAGTTTCCTTCCCAAAAAATACCTCAGATGGAGTATGCCTATGGACACCGTGAATGACATTGTTAAAACATAAAACAAGATTGTAGAGTTTGGTGTCCCATTTTCTCTGTGTTCCTAGCTGGAAACAACGCAAGGCTACTTTAATGTCCCAGTTAACTCTTTCTATCAAGTTCGCCTGCGGGTAGTAAGGCGACGTATTGACTAACTTCACTCTCCACGTGAACATTAAGTCGCGAAATTCTTGTGAGACAAAATACGTCGCATTATCCGTGACTGCAAACGCAGGTAACCTTAAGACACAAAACAAATGATGAATAATTACCCTACAAGTTTCAGCAGCTTTTATTGTACGCAAGGGGAAAAAGAAACAGAATTTGCTAAAACTATCGATCGCTACCAACACGTAGACGTAACCAGATTTACCACGCGGTAAAGGCCCCATAACATCCAGGTACACCCGTTCCCATACAATGTTTGCGGGAGACACGGAATATTTTCCTTCCTGCTTTTGATTTTTCGGCTAGCCTTGTTGGCCCGCAATGCATTGCCTTACGCGTGTCTCAACGTCTTTTAGCACATCAGGCCACGTAAAAATCTCAGTTATACCGTGAAATGGTTTTATTTCGGCCTACATGCCCTCCGAAAAAGGACTCGTGGTAATACTTGTACACAGTCGGTCTTAATTTACCCGGTACAATCACACGAAAATTTCCTTTTTTCGACCATTTCGCAATAAACCATTTTAAAACTACATAACCGGACTGAGCTAAATCTAACATTATTATGGTGGCACTCTACGTCATTTTCTGGTGTTCTTTGATGTCCATAAAAACATCAGGAATTTTTTTTCGACGTATTAAAAAATTCCGTGTACTCAACATCATCTGACACTATATCTCGTGTTGCGTTAATTTTCTGCGGTTCACTCGGATCACCTGCATTCACCTCAAACTCATCGCTGCAAAACATGCAGGTTAGCGCATCAGCTAGAGAATTATCTTTGCTCTTGATATGGCGAACTTCGAATTTAAAAGCGAGATAGTCTTAATAGCCACCGCGCCAGCCGTCCAGCTGGTATATTAGATTTTAACAAGTCAGCTTAAAGCATTGTTGTCCGTAAACGAGTCGAATGACGCGTGGTCTAAACAATCAGGAAAATGCTCCGTTCGCCATATACAAGCTAGACGTTCTTTTTCATAGATGGTGTATTTCCGCTCTGCAGCTGTCAAAAGTTTGCTATAGTTTATTCGTGGTTTCTTCACACTTTTTGAATTAAACCTTTGAAAAATCTCCCCATGTGACACGTATTAAGTTATTTTCTAAATATGCAATGTATTGCAAGCGTTTTATACCTCTGTTAACATGAAAGTATCTTATTTTTCATTAAATTGTAGTTTTACCTGTATTTTATTTATAGATAATAATCTATCATTTATAATAAAATAAAATAAAAACAGTGAGAAAAAATGTGTGTTGGTAGCGCCTAGTAAGAAATAGTTTTCTTGCAAAATATCATTACAACTTAGTGCGCACGAATTCTGTGCGTCGTCCTTTGGTGTAATTTTCTAGACTTAGTTAAGCTTAGTTTGCACGAGGCGGAGGAATATCCTGGAAGTAGAACTTTAGCAGGGCTTCAGAAAAGTATGAACTAACCGTAAATAGATTAAAGCAACAAAGTCACCGCCTTTCTTCTGGCTGAGCACCGCTCCTACGGCAACAGGACTTGCATCGCAATGTAGATAACATTTCTCATCAAAATTTGACAATTGGAAAATTGGCGGCTGTGTTAAACTGTCTTTTAACGTTTGAAAAGCTTTTTGCTGTTCATCGCCCCACACAAACTCAGTGTTTCTCCTCTTTAATACATTTAGAGGCTCTATAATATTAGAAAAATTTGGCATAATTTCCCGTAAAAACCTGTCATGCCTAAAAAACGCCCCAACACCGCGCACGTTTTTAGGAACAGGAAAATTCATAACAGCTTTAATTTTCTCTGGGTCAGTACGCAACTAACCACCAGAAATTATGAAACCTTAATATCGGACATGCCCAACTTATTTTGTCAGGGTTAACGGTTAGCCCAGCTTCTTGCATAGCCTTTAACACTTAACGTATGAGGGCCAGGTGATTCTCTTAGGTGTTACTGTATACGCACACATAATCAATATACGTAAACACAAAGTCATGAATATATTTTCCCAAAGTTTGGTACAAATCCCGCTCACATGGCTCGGGGGGCCGCAATTCACGCCCCATCGGCAAACGTGTCCACGGATAAAGACCCCACGGGATACAAAACGTCAAAAGTTCTCTAGAATTCTGGTGTAGCTCACATTGCATCTATTCTCCTCGGCCACCTGTGTATTATGCGTCGCGTTTATACTTAAGCTATTTCACGAATTTCCAACGTGTTCTTTAGCCCCTGTTTGCACGAAACTTGTCACCTTATTTTTGCTGTCTTTAAATAAGCGCTTTTCGGTAGCGTGGTCCGTGCGTGAATAGTATTTACATTGTGGTTTTGACTTGGTCACTACTTCTCGCCTATATGACAATCGCCTATAGTTATCTCAACCTGAAACAACTAACGCTAACAGTTCTTTTAAATTTTGCTGCTTTTTCGTAAACGAAAAGAATCTATGACTGTCTGGCAAAATATTGAGACATGACCTCAGTCACACCTCGTTACACGGACCACCTAACACCGCAACTAACCGTATTATTTCCTCCACGAACCCTTCCATCGTCTGCGCCGGACTTTTACATTTTTCAAGAACTTTCATACGCAAACGTGAAATAGCGACTGGGGTACCAACCTGCTGTAATAAATTACTTGGAATGGCTTCACTGAAAACTTACTGTACATTTTCTGGCACTTTGAGTAATGCAGCTGAACAGATAATAGAAGGCTCACACAATCCTAAGTCCAGGACGTTAGACGAAGCTACTAGGAAATCGACAACGTCGGTTAAGCTACAGGTTTTTATTCAACGTATTTTACCGTCTATTCCAGGAGGAATAGGTTTAAGAAGTTTAAATGAAAGTGGAACGGACTCACCGCGGTTTTTTTTTCCACGACGGTGCCTTCTTTCGAAACTACCCCACGTAACAACCCGAGCAGCGTATCGATGTTGTCCGCCTAGGAAAACTCAACTTTCGCTTCTTTCAAAGTGGCCTAGAGTATTTCCTTAGTAGGATGGTAAATCCAAGTGGTTCTCGCTCCACTTGCAGAAGTCATTTGGGTTAGCAAACAAACATACACAATCACTTATGTCCCCTACAAACTGTCAATTCTCACAATTTTGATTTTAATGAAAGCAACTTACTCTATAAAGTACTGATGGGGAGAGGAGATGGAAGCAAAGTGGTGCAGAAATCAGCTGTCACAGAGCGGGAGCACCCGCAGGAAACCCAACGACATCGACGTCCTACTCCCTTTCATTCCATACCACTCATTCGAACACAATTGAGTCTTACCAAAACTTTTCAACCAGTAGAGTTTCAATTTCAGAGTAGAGATAAATAACGCAGTCGGAAAATATGGCGAAAACGTCAACCATCCCCTGATATAGATTGGAATATCAAATATTTAACCCCTAAAATTGTGAGAAATTATCAACAGACAGTTTTTTTTATTAAGTTTATATGCGAGCGTATTATTTATCTCTTTTTCCATATAAAATGCCCAATATAAAAAATTCAAGATTACAAACAGTTAAACATCAGGCTTTAAAAGACCTTACATTGACAATGTTTATAATGAATCAATTATATATAAAGTTACATTAATTATGGGCTCGTAGTGCATAACAAACTTATCCCGAATATCGCAACGTTTCAAATAGTTACTGATTATAAAACACACTTGCCTTTAAAATATTTTCCCTGTAAATGCCCCATAATAAAGACCCTATAACATGGCAGGATATATGCCTTCTGCCAAGTTTATATCTTATCGTGTTGAGGTGCCTTTCTTTTCTGTCTTCCCAAGACGAAATACAACCCCTTTCGTAGTCCAAAAAAATATGTTGACCAGTGTCGAGGAACATCCCAGATGGTTTTCGTAGTAGTTCAAGTCCAGTAAATTCAAATCTTGATGACGTAGATCGTAGCGTCAGACGGTTGATAGACGCCCGTCATATACGTTGGAAGGAGGTTGTCATCGGCATGGTGAGGGGTGGGGGGGAGTGCAGCCTCGAGCCTCGCACCTGTAGTCTTCGGTCGCCTGCCAAGCCGCGCACCCGCGTCTGCTGCGACTTCCTCACTGGCAACGTCAAATGGGTCTTCACTAGGTAAGCCTAAGCTCCCTCGTCGATAATCCCATGTGAGACGTATAATTTGCGGCGTAGAATAATGAAATATATTGAACGGCGTTTCAGCAGCTTCACCACGTTCTGATATTTTTTATTTAGCTGATAACTGGAAACGAACATAGCGGCAAGGAGGCGGCGAATTCATAGCGATTTGACGATACCATACGTTTTCTGTAATCATCAGACATTATATATTTTCTCCCTAACAACTTGGAAAGTGTTTTGACAGTAAATACTTTAGGGCCTATGGATATGGTTACCTGAANAAATGCTTCAATATATATCAAGTGCATGCAGATGTGTTTTTTTTACTTGCTGAGAATAAGTTAGGCGTACGTATTTGAGCGGCGCGTAGCAGTTGAGCTTATCAGCGCTGATATAGGTGGAGTGAGGTCGGGTTGGAGCAGCGACGAAACGCAGAGGTGGGATGGTGGGTGAACATCGAGTAATCTCACCGGAAAATGGCAACGTCCATCACGTTTACAACATGCAAAAATCTGGGCCACTCCTTTGAGAATCGAATGAAACCGGTTCTATGTCGTAAAAGGTTAGTAATCAACACGGTAAAAACAATCTGTTATTTTACGAGCAATATTAATTGAAAACTAGTTTCCAAATGTTTTTCTTGTAACCCTCCGGCTGAAATATTGAATACCAGTAGAAATAACCTGCCTGGTGATGCCCTGGTATAAGGGAGCAATGAGAAGTACAGGATTTCGTTTTAGAGGTTTTGGGTCTGATGGGAGTACGGAGATACACGACCCCGTTTTAGGGTATTCCGACCCAATGGGTAACAGGAATCAATTTTGGCCTATGCAACATTGTAAGTTAGTTATTGAAAGGCATCCCTGCAAAATTTGGTTCTAATCTGTTGAATGGTGTATAATCGAGTAAAACGACCCCATTTTATGGGTTTTGACATAAAGAGTATTTTAATTTCAGTACCGAAGGGCATCCCTACCGAATTTGGTTCATATACATCAAACGGTATATAACTGAAATACACGACGCCACTTTAGGAATTTTGGGTGTTTCAGGCCCAGTAACCGCTGCAGCAAACTTTGGTTGGGCCAACTATGGCCCAACGTTTTTCTCTACCGTTGGGCCAACGTTGGCATGCTACGTTGGCCCAACGCCGAAATGTTACGTGGGCGTAAGTGGGCCCGACACGACTTTTATGTTGGTTGCCAACTGAAATTCAACATTGGCCCAACATAATGTTATGGTTCTGTGCACACTTTTTCAGAGTAGTGAGTTTTTCATTGAGGAAGGTAATCACGTATTTACCAACCAAAGATTTACTAACGTGTTTCGCCGCTTGTAATGTCTGTGTTGTTGCATGCATAAACAACATTATGCCAATGTTGGTTACCGGTATTTTAAATAAATGTTACCAACAAACTAAAAATGAAAAAAAAAATGCTATTTCAACCATATAAATATTTATTGCAACGTACACACACACACACACACACACATATATATATATAAAACACATTAATTTAGATACAATGTAAAAAATTTTATGTAGTTCAATGTTTGTAATGATATTGAAGTCCACAACACGTGGTTGTTTAAGTTCAGCATTAGTTTTACACATTGCACACTAGGGTTTTCTAACTATAATTTTAATAAATTTGTTGTATTACACAAATATATATTACTACTGGTTTTAAAATAATTCCTTTTAAGATACAAGGCATTCTCGGTTGTTTATTGACCTTGGGTCAGCGGAACGAAAACCTCACGTTTCTGGACTGGGCCGATCAGATAATGGACGTCTGAAATTCGGGAGCATATACCTGAAAAGCATAACGATTAATATCACGCAATCATGAATGTGCTTCTGGGATAAAGTGATTCAAGTTGTCTTTTTCAAAAACCAGGTGACGTTACCGTTCTAAACTAAAGTAATCAAGAAGCATCATAATATTTCTTGTTACAAAGAGCAGTTGAAGTCTTAACGCTAACCATGACTGACGCAGCATATTTACACCATGGCTTATCATGGCAATAAATTTGCAGTCGGTTCATTTGCCTTTTTCGATCCATCGTCCGTTCCCACTTAAACAGTCGTTTGACGGCTATCTGAAAGAATGTCACAACTACATTTCCTTGATATACACACTGCTCCCTTTTTTTTTTACCCCAGTTTTGGAGACATTTTTATGCTCTTTAAGTTTTATTTATGCATCGTTGAATGCCCAAATACTTTACATTTCGACGTAGGATATGTCTGGTTTCGCGAAGAATACCTTGCGTTCCGCACAGCTGTCAAATATTACAGATTGCACTGACCAACTGAAATAGTAAACAGAAAACTTAGCGAAGTTATTTGGCAGTTGGATCGATTTTACAGTCTTCTATACACTGGACACTAGAGAAACGTCGTATTTCCATTTGCTGTTTCCTCAGTATGAAGCATATTTTCATCCACATATTGGTTTTTGTTATATGTGTATACAGCTGTTTATTAATAGTTATAGTCCTCCTGAGTGAATAAATAAATTTGCAGTTTAACGGACAAATTATTAGAAATTTACACTCAACCTAGTGAATTCGCAAAATATCCGGTTCATTAGACGCTGGAAAAGTGACTACGATGTTAGTAAGCACGCGTAATTTTTAAAGAAAACATTTGACGTGCGCTCCTGTAGATTACCGTTGGTCCCTAGTCACGGGTGTTTCGAGAAAACGTTTTTTTTTTCCTTGGTTAGGTCAGTCACTATTGTATTAAGTAGTCACTGGACATTTTGTGATCCGCGGAAATTCACGCGACTGCACTACAATTACAGTTATCCAGTCGTGAAACTGAATCTGAACCAAAGTATTTTGAAATACAACTAGTCACGTAAGTTTGAAAATATGAGATAAAATCACGTGTGTCTAACTTTAATATGCCAGACTTTAAATTTTCAGAAAATAAAACCTCCCTGAGGANGCATAAATAAATTTGCAGTTTAGCGGACAAATTATTAGAAATTTACACTCAACCGAGTGAATTCGCAAAATATCCGGTTCATTAGACGCTGGAAAAGTGACTTCGATGTTAGTAAGCACGCGTAATTTTTAAAGAAAACATTTGACGTGCGCTGCTGTAGATTACCGTTGGTCCCTAGTCACGGGTGTTTCGAGAAAACGTTTTTTTTTTCTTGGTTAGGTCAGTCACTATTGTATTAAGTAGTCACTGGACATTTTGTGATCCGCGGAAATTCACGCTACTGCACTACAATTACAGTTATCCAGTCGTGAAACTGAATCTGAACCAAAGTATTTTGAAATACAACTAGTCACGTAAGTTTGAAAATATGAGATAAAATCACGTGTGTCTAACTTTAATATGCCAGACTTTAAATTTTCAGAAAATAAAACCTCCCTGAGGAGTGTATTAGATAGTAATAACAAGAAGTTACTGGCATAACTAGTGAGCTTAAGTTCCTCTAAATGGGTGCAGACAATTTTTTTATTAAGTTATTAAAAGCTTAGATAGTAAGTAGGCCTTAACGTCTCTTTGAAAGCAATGTCATTTAAGATCGAACCAGAAACACACGCAAAAATAGTGAGATAATTACAAATACACGCGTGGCATTACCAAGATTCTAACCCAGGAAAAACTCGTACAAAAGTATAGTGTGCGACCAACTGCATTACGGAGGTAGGATTCGGAAAGTAAACTTCGGATGTAATCAGTGTAGTGTTTCTAATGATAGGGTTTACTAACATGAAAAATGTACAAGGTCGTCGTTTTGAAAACACGAGTCTGAGCCAATTAAAACACGTAAGATTACATGGCCTACCGTAACGCTACTTGTATGAAGAATTAGGTGAATATCGGTTTATTGGTTCCCGAGATATGGAATAAAAACTTGATTTTCTTATTTGGTGCTATTGTACAGAACTTCCTATAAAGAGGTTCTCTATACGTATGTTCTAATAGATGTTGTCAGCATACAGAGTTTAGATTAATTTCTTAAAATATGACGCATTTATGTACATTTTCACACAGCCGCCATTTTGAAAAGCAGTGCCTGGCCCTTTTTAAATCGTGTAAGTTTACGTGACCTTCTGTAGAACAACTGATGTGTGAAAGTTGGTGGAAATTAGTTTAAAGGCTCCGGAAACATGGTAAAATGTTCAATCTCCTCACCTGGCACTATTTTACAAAAAGGCTGTAAATTGAAGATCTCTGTTGGTATGCATTATTACTGTTTCTAATGAATACTGTTAGCTTACGAAATTTGGTTGAATTGTTTAATGAATAAACACACTTACATAAATTATTTATACTAACGATATGTTAAAAGAGGCCTGCCCCATCTATAACATGGAATTTTACATGCCTTACCGTAGCACTGCTTGCGTGTAACTTTAAGTGGGAATCGGTTGATTGGTCCCCGAGATATGGCATACAATCTGCATTTTTTTTCCTTGTGACTATTTTCATAAATCGCTAACAAAAATGTTTTGTACTGGCACATTTGATGATTGTAATAGACACCGCCAGTATATTAAGTTCTGTTGCATTTGTTTCGGATGTGTGGCATACTAAGAAAAACTGAAGAGATTAGTAAGTTTTCTTTTTCTACTGATTCCGAATGGAGCAGTTTCAGCTGGCAATCAGTAGATATTCACTGATTCTGATTTAGAGTGTATGCAAAGAATTATTTCAACAGAATTGGTCTTATGTGGTGTTTCTTATGCATAACTACTTGCTGCTACGAATAGAATATGAAAACTGCACGAAACAATGTTCGACGGACAATAGAGGGAGTTATTAAAATTTTTGTAGCAACACCTTAATGCTGTTTGACCGCCATTATACAAATTCCTGTATGACATAAACTTCAGGTTTTATAGGTCTTTACGGGTTAGTGTACTTCATGTGTAACGAAAATAGTACATTTGTCACATGCATTGTTTTCTAGCTTATGAGAGCGGACTTCAAACACACCTGCATTTTTGCTGTGTTTGCCACTGTACCGCACCTTTGACAATCACGCCTTGCAAAACTGTGAGCCTCGGCTTCACCCCTTTTGCAGAAATTCTTCATTTTCGTTTCATAATTTCGGATTCATAGTAATTGCTGACAATGTACGATTATAGAAAATTCACAATTTACTAATTTTTGGGTATTTTTGTGCGCAGTTTTAATTGTGTGCTATATCCTTTGCTGTAACAAGCAGAGCGAGAACTTATTAATAAAATATTTATAAGTTCTCGACTTTCTGAAACAAGAAGATAACACACAATTAAAACTACGCGCAGAAATATTAAAGAATTCGTAAAGTGCAAATTTTCTATAATACACTGAAGAGCCAAAAAAAAAAAAAAACTGGTATAGGCGTGAGTATGCGAATAACGGAGGTATTTTACCAATCAGAGTAACGCGATGCGGTCGGCAGCTAGATCGGTTACTGCTGCTACAATGGCAGGTTATCAAGATTTAAGTGAGTTTGAACATGCTGTTATAGTCAGCGCACGAGAGATGGGACATAGTATCTCTGACGAGAATCACTAAACGTGACAGACGTGCGACCCTTTCTCAAATTGGCGCAGATTGGATTTGTGGACTGGCCTGCAGGATTCATGGTGTGAATTGCCTCCTGCATACCTTCAGACATTAGTCGAGTCCATGCCACGTCGTCTTGCGGCACTTCTGCGTGCTCGGGGGGGGCTACACGATATTAGGCAGGTGTACCAGTATTTTTGGTTCTTCAGTGTAGTTCATTGTCAGTAAATACTGTGAATCGGAAATTATGACGTGAAAAGAAGAATTTCTGAAAACGTGGCGAAGCCAAGCCTTAAGGTGGCTGCCTGGTTGAAGGAATTTTGCATGTGTGAGTCCTAAAAGCGTGGAAGCGCTAAGGGCGACCGAGATATGTGCATCAACTCTCTCATCACCTCTACACGCAAAGCACTGAACTGGCGTGCAGTCTTGCCGTCGATAACGCGCCTCTACGAGACTTTCGGCGGAGAACCTACCATTTTATGACGTAATAATAATACGTCTGTATTCCTTTTCTAATGTTTTGTAAGGGAATTTTCATACCTAAAAATGACCGCAGAAACACCCGTTTGAGCCGTTTTCACTATCACAAAACATGCTTTAGAGTGAAATGGAGGAACTGTAAAACTTGGACAGACGCGTAACGTTTCTTAAATGATATTCGTAAGCAAACCTCACTCAAACACGTTGGGCGGTTTTTTAATAAAACGTTTTCTGCTGGAGCTCTGCATACCGTCCAGCGGCCTACTCAGGCGGACACCTTAAGGTGCAAGGAGAGTGTATTCCAATGGGCCCGCCCTTAGAATAGCTGACGAGTCCCGGATCATAGGTGTAGCTTCAGCGGTGTTCACTATCAACCTCCGAGATAACTCGGGCCTAGTTTTATACAATTAGGATATAACAGCCAGTCAGCGGCCGCCCTGCCAATTCAAACTGGCTGATTAACTTATTTTCCCTTTTCAGTTTTCTGGAATCCACTGTAGTTTGAACCGAAGGGGGAGGGAGGCCCCATTGCACCCTCCCCCCCCCCAAAGTGATGTTTTAAGCAACACTCTGGTTAAGCCAGTGTCAACCATCAATAAGGAAATAAGATTCCGCCTCCTGTCTACCAGTATTTCTCTACCCACTAATAAAGCGCATGGTTCCTACCTAACTGTCCCCATGTAGCATTTTCTATCAATGCATGCAATAATTTTGAATTATTTCCTGTCCGGAGGGTTTTTACGGGGCCTGTGCAGGTTTTAACCATTCTCTTCTTAGTTATACGTTAACTATAGGTACACCTAGGGGGGTAGCCATGGTTGCTCAATTCCTCCCTGCCGCGATGCATGTCTCCTTGCATGGATTCCCTCCCCCCCCCCACCTTGTAGGTGTAAGGGGCTTACCCCTGAAACGCACTTAGCCCTCTTCTCTACATCGGACGTACAACTACTACTCAGAATTAGGGTAGGTCAGGGAGAAAAAAAATTGTCTTCCAATACAGCACTGCAGCCGACTGTACAACACGCAACACTTATCAGTTAGTAGTACACTTGCTACCAAAAGCGTCCGAAAAGTGCGATATATATTCTGCGTATGAAATAACAATGTACACATTTGGTAATATTTTAAAATGTTATGCTAAAATATGCTTTTTTAAATGTCAAAAATATATATTAATTAAGTTTATATTTACTTTGATCAAAATTTAAGCATATTTCAGTTTTGGATTCTTTAAAAGTACATTTTGTCAGAAAAACCTTAGTCAAGCAAAAAATATGAAAATAACTATTATTGTTGTAATTAAGAAAAATCCTCTATTATGTTAAAAATAATTGTGATAGCTGACTTTATGTACCTAAGCCAATTTCATACAAAAATATTTAATGCAAAAATTCATATCTAAAAAATTATTTATCAAAAACAGTTTTAACTTTATAATTTATTTATTACATATAACCAGGGCAATTATTATGTTCACCTTGCTTGACGAAGGGTTTTTCTTTAAATAGCTTTCTGAAACATACACGGTCGAAAAAGTATAAATTTTGTTAAAAAAAAAATACTGTTATAGAAATGACTTTATTTTTTTTAACTTTTAAATAGATAAACTGTAGCAAAATATTTATCAGTGTCATAAAAATTGTATACTCTTGTTCAATACATTTGACAAATCATACGTTGCTGTGAAGAAAATAATGTTAGTTGCAAGTCTCTTCCAAAGCTGTAGAAACAACAAAGTCAAAATTTTTTTTTTTAATGCACTTGTTGTATATTAGGACATAATTTACTACCAAAAACTGGAGTAGCAGAGAAAAATATGCTCTGTCATCGCACATCGACTNAATTTGTTTTTAATGCACTTATTGTATATTAGGACATAATTTACTACCAAAAACTGGAGTAGCAGAGAAAAATATGCTCTGTCATCGCACATCGACTTAATATATTTCATTTTCTCAGATAAAACCGGGCAGATTTACTCGAAGAAAATCTCCGGGAACTCGTGACAAGTCATTTTATAAAAACCTCCATTCCCTTTTTTTTCGGATGTTTGTTTTATGTAAATTCTTTTTTTTTTTCTTCCTCCAGCAGTTGGCGCACTTGAAATGTTCATTCGGAACACTGCTGCGCGAAGATCGTCCCTGGAAAGACTCGGGGAAGAAGACATACCCTCACTCCCCCCCTCCAAAACTTCCATTCTGAAACGCCTTCGCCAAATAGATGTAGGTTTTCGGCGCCGCTCGCTATCACTCATCTCTCTTGGCCAGATTATCCCAACTTACATCTCCCTCACCTCGTCCCCTTCTGCCCTTCAGACGTCGCCCGCCGAAGGGGCTAAGGGGACATCTACTTGATGTCCCGGCTTCTTGAAGCGAACTCCGCCGCCTTCTTTCATGGAAACCCGGCCACTGTCGCCGCAGTCGAGTTTTTCATCCTTTATTTAGTTAAGAGGTTGTCTCGTGCCGAGGCACCGAAATTACGCCTTCCCTTACCCCCCACCCTCCACCCACTCCACCACTCTCGCTCTTACCACATACCTCCCAGGGACCCCATCATCCATCCGACACACACTTTTCATCTCTCGGGCACCGTCTCCGGCACTGATTCGCGCACATATATTTCAAAGGTTGCTCCATCGTCTTTTTTCTGGGGGGGGGGGTTAGGTCGTGCGGTTGGGGGTTGGAAGACAGCTGTGAGTTTGTTGGTAAGAAATGCCCACACTATTTTGATCCGTGATAAAGTGCACGATATTTTACAAGCCCTCTTCGTGAGTGTACAAAACAAAGATGAATTACACGAACCTTCTTCTGTCTGGAGATAAGGTCGTTAGAATTACACGAGGGAAATAAATAGCTGGCTGTATCGGATACCTAATTCCGAGTTCCCAAATGAGTTTAGGCTACTAAGATGGCGAATTACCAACTTAAAATAATTAACGCATTTAAAAAAAACGTAGCGTAGAGTCTTTGGCTGAAGTAGATTATACAAATGAAACTTTTGTACCGTTAAACAATGAATTAGCATCGTCACTAAATAATTTGGATCAAATGATTTCATATAAAAAAATAATAATTTTAACTCCAGAGTAAGCTACACGACATTAGGTTTGTTTTTATTATCAACCTTTGAGTTGAACAGAAAAATATTTTCTTTATGAAGACGTCTACTATAAAAATTCTAGAAACGTCGTTCTATCATCCATTTTGTCTCGAATTATCAACTTGAATAACATTTTGGAATTCTTGGGTATTTTTAATTGCTGTTACACTTTCTACAAAAATTCCCTCAGTATAATTTCCTTCCCGATATCTTGTTATGGTAGCCAAAGGCGAATACGCCTTACACATTTTAGTACAGAAATCGTTATAACCGAATAATAATGACCGTCAAATTTAATCGTTGTTTGAAACACGGTACAAAAATGTTGAAGGTCCGTATTGCGCGCTTGACTGTTTCTTTTAATAACAATGTAAGCAAAGGCCTAACTTCATGAAAAATCATACATTTCTGCTTTGAAATATATAAGCTATTCATGAAAACGCAATAATATTTGTTGCATAAGTTGTACAAATACTGGTATGTGGATTTTGAGCAAGAAATAGTCTGGCACGTAAATTAATTAATTCAAAAAAGGTAATTACAATAAAATAAACCGTTGAAGAGAATAATCTACGTGTTCACGGTAAACAAATGGGGAGTTACAAAAACCTCTTATTTTGGGTAGAAGTGTAGCAATCTCACTAATGAAGTACTGTTCGGTTTGGCACTTGTGTCAATATTTGTGACATTTTATTACGTAGAAACTGCTTAAAACGATTTTTAAAGTCAGAGTTGCTTCACTCGTACTACTATCGTAGACGACCGCAGTCGTACGACTGTGAATGCGGTGAGGATTGCAATGTTTATGAGCTAACTAATAACTTCGCTCCCGAACACAACCCCCCNTTTTCACCGACAAACGAAAAGCAGAGTCATCGAGTTATTTCATAACGATTAAACTGTAATTCTTCTGCAGGATATATTGATAGTCTACGTAAATCGTTATGCCATTAGTATATTACTTGCTAGCGTACTCTGGAAAATATGTTTTTTGTGGTGGCCAAATAATTTGTGTGGTAAACACAAAATTTTTTTATTTCACACTGCCACTAAGCTTCAAATATTTACTTATATGCAACATTTCAATATCCTGTATTCTCGTCTGCAGCTTTCGTATGTTATGGCCGCGTTTCTATGTTACAAAAAAGCATCTTTGCTTGACAGAGCTGAAAATAACTAAGCTTCTGCTATAAATAAAATATTTAATTCGCTGGCAGACACATTAAATGCCCACACATTAAAATCGTCCAATTACGAAAGCGAATCGAAATAAAAGTGCTTTAAAATACAAATAACAAAAAAAAAATATATTTTCTCGAAAATTAAGTATTTGTAGTGACGATCAGACTTTTCTTACAATTCGTGGTAAGTTATTTAGCTAAGCAATATACAGTACATTACAGCGTACAAATTTTCGTCACTTAATAAAAATATATAAAATTCAAGGGAAACATTTCATAAGTCCAAAATCCAACACGCTAGGTACTCAACCAAGGAAGCTGCTGCCAACTGTATTTCTTAGCTATTTACGTCTCTGCTTTTTTATCACCTTGCGTTCCCCCGTAGTTTTACCTCATTTATATTAAAAATGAACTGTCGCTTACACCGAAGACATGGCTCGCTATTTGGCCTCTTATACCTTCTCTCACTCTTCTCCTTTCCCCGGGATATTTTTTTTCTCCTCCTTCCCGTTCCACCTCGTGATAAATCGCGGCACGACCTCGTCTTTTGGTCATCTGAATTTCTAATGTCGCTGTCCTTCTCCCACCAACTTCGTCTCCACGCTCTCCTTCTCAACCCGCCTTCGTCGCCGTGTCCTCCCGAAACCTTCCATCTTCTTTATTATATATTAGTTTTGCTTGCTTCCGCGCTCGCGTTCATAATTTGTCATTATAATGCCCCGCCGCGGCGGGTGTAATGCCCCGGCATCCCGCGGTCGGACAGAGCATTTCCCTTAATAGCAAGATGGCGTTCCGACTGTCAAAGGAAGTTCCCCGAGGAAGGAAAAATTCAGACGGTGAACGACCGCATTATTTTCCGTATTCTGTTACACCCTGATCTTTTTTTCCCTATCGACTGTTCACGGTAACCTGAGATCTTTTGAAAACCCTGCTTAAGATACACTGGTATGTGCAATGTGTATCCTTCATTCATATGGGCATAATCCCTTGTTAAATAATTTTTAATTTTATAATATTGATAATAATGTTTTTCTAATGTTATAATAATGTTAAATCATGTTGTTATAATGCTATTAGCCTGTTTAGTGATAATCATCGTACGTCGCGTAGGTCCAGTGAAAATGTGAAATTATTGGAAAAGTGAACCTTTTACAAATTTTCTCATTTACACCTACTCTAAGCCTACATGCATTAAAAATAAAGACAGCAAAATAAATATTTTCTATATTCACAGATTTTTACCTAAAACTTTGAATTCGATGTTTAGACATAGAACTACTTTCCCTCCGTCGTTACCAACTTGACCAGGCAAATACTAGTCAGTGTGTCTTTTAAAATATATGCAGGTTATGGGCAGTGACATTTTTCAGAGTTGGATTTAAAAAATTGCCCAATTAACTGTGAACACATTATAAGCATGCTGAAATAGAGGGACGTAGTTAAGATGATGTGAAAATTACTTCCACGAAAGGAATTTTCGCTTTATGAATATATATNCTGAAATAGAGGGACGTAGTTAAGATGATGTGAAAATTACTTCCACGAAAGGAATTTTCGCTTTATGAATATATATTACTTATTCCTTCAAAAACGGTGCAACAATAAACACGGAAGTGCAATAAATTTAGAGATACGATACCCACGTTTTTAAGACTATGCCAACGAGTTGCGCATTTTTTTTTGCGTCCATAGGCATGAAAGACTTCTCCGTAGTAACGAAATTATTTGTTAGTTAATAATTTCTAATTAAAGCCAAGGATGTTTGAAAAATATTGGCAAATAAAAAATATTGCTTCGCCTATACAAGTGAATAAAAAATTTTTTTTTTGACATTGAAAAATGTGGATGATTTGAATTTGTCTCTATTTAATCAGGGAACAGTAAGCTTTAAAATAACTTTCATAATTGGGACTTATTTAAATTCATGTATAATATCGATTTCACGACATGTTGTGTTAATAACGGCAAATAGGTTGTTTTTGTTGTAATTTTTATGTCGGAAATGAAGTTTAGTATCTGACAAACGCATGTCCTAAACGTCTAAAAGGTCATAGTACACGTTTATCTATGCTTAGGTTAGGTTAAGTTGGGTTAGGTTCTTCTACATTAGTTTAAAAATTCACTTCGTTACAGCCAGCACAACGCGTTATGTGTGCAAACAGAATACTCACATCGTGCTGTGGGTAGTTTGTGGTGGCCTCAAAGCGAAACGCAATGTCGTTTCTGCTATTGAGCGAAGTGGGTATTTTCAACTGCCCAGTGGCCGAAATAATTGCACAGAACGCGCTGTGGAAGTTTATCATTACCCGGGCCGCGTTGTGGGTGAAAATTTCTGGCAATTGGCGAATTCAGCAATTGCGAATATCATAGATACGTAATATAAAAAAAATACACTGGCTTAGTTCAAACAGCTGTGCTGGACTTTAGTANAATTGCGAATATCATAGATACGTAATATAAAAAAAATACACTGGCTTAGTTCAAACAGCTGTGCTGGACTTTAGTATTCATAAAAACCCTGGGGATTTTGGTTATACGTCTTAAAAATCATCATACATTTGATAGTTCTATTTACACAATAAAATCATATATTAACGAAGATTACCTTTTCGTGTCTCCTTCCACGCCATGGAACAAGATGGAAACCACCCTATGCCTGGCACAGTCCTGGAATACTGGATCATCCCGGAGATACTTCCTTAATGAGGTCGATCCTCAAGGTTCACCGACTAGTTTAGCTTCAAGCTTTCTTCCTCAGACCCGCCCAACGTGAACGCCCATCACAAACCAGCGCATGGTCTGCACAGCATTGTCCCCTTCGTCTTCCTCTGGCGCTGCCGTTCCCAGAGATCTCGGGGACTCATCTTCTGTAGCGCCGAAGTCGTTTCTGCCGAGTGAAAGAAGTGGGCGGGCGTGCTGATTAGCGTATGAATGGCACGAGGCGATCCCAGGACACTCCCACAGGACACCGGTAAGTAAAGGCAGGCGGGCTGACGCCGTTACGCAAACCGCCCTGTTTGTGTTAAGGTCCGGGAACGCCTTCGGTATTATCAACAGTCCGCTCGGGATCGCACGACGGGCGGTTTGAAAAGTAAACCCTANAGGTCCGGGAACGCCTTCGGTATTATCAACAGTCCGCTCGGGATCGCACGACGGGCGGTTTGAAAAGTAAACCCTACAGAACGAGGCTTGTAGTTGTTCAACTGTGACTTGTCAGCGACCACGTTTACAAGAACTCACGGGCCCTCTGCGCATTCATAAAGTCGCATCTGGTATATTCGAAAAAAAAAAAACCTCTACCCCTTGTTTTTTTTTTTAAGGCACATTCATAGTGGATAGAATGGGATGATTGTAGTACGTGAATGAGTGAAAAGATTTGGGCGGCGTTTAACATCGAGGTCTTGAGAGCCGATAAGGGTGAAGCGAGGTGAGTAAGGAGCGGTGCCGGAATGAAAGGACGGAACGAAACGGGAGATCTCCAAGAAAAACCCGCCGACCANAGGTCCGGGAACGCCTTCGGTATTATCAACAGTCCGCTCGGGATCGCACGACGGGCGGTTTGAAAAGTAAACCCTATAGAACGAGGCTTGTTGTCGTTGTTCAACTGTGACTTGTCAGCGACCACGTTTACAAGAACTCACGGGCCCTCTGCGCATTCATAAAGTCGCATCTGGTACATTCGAAAAAAAAAAACCTCTACCCCTTGTTTTTTTTTTAAGGCACATTCATAGTGGATAGAATGGGATGATTGTAGTACGTGAATGAGTGAAAAGATTTGGGCGGCGTTTAACATCGAGGTCTTGAGAGCCGATAAGGGTGAAGCGAGGTGAGTAAGGAACGGCGCCGGAATGAAAGGACGGAACGAAACGGGAGATCTCCAAGAAAAACCCGCCGACCAACGGCATCGTCCGGCACGATTCCCAGACGCGAAAATCCGGGAGCAGCCCCGCCAGGAAATGAACCCGGCTCGGCTAGGTAGGAGGCGACAGCTCTAGCCACTACACCACCGTGGCTCCAGATATTAGTACAGAACACTGAAGTATTCAGAAGGAAAATAGCCACTTATACCGGGAATGCTAGCCGCACAAGCCAGCAAAATAGCGCCACGTGCCAGTAACAACGGCAGAAAGCTGTAGGCCTCTCAGCGCCTGGTACAGAGGCGGCCCATAGAATAGGACTCTTTCGCAGAGCGCATTAGCCAATCAGGCAAAAATCCCGGCCCACAAACTTGCGCAGCTAATCACGAATGGATACGGCCACGTCAAAAGAACCGTCACCCCATTTGTCTTCTGTATACTTGCCTATTCTGCGGACAACCGAGGCAGGCTGGCTTACCCGAGGTCTTCACGTCATTATTGGAACAACTTCCTTAATAGTATGTTTAATTCACCAGCATATGTCGTTCCCGGCAAGTGGATGAGGTGAAAAATGTTATCTGTAATCTCATACAGCAATTGATCTCAGAGCACACCCTCCTGTGCCTGATCCGCAACGGTATAACAGGAGACACCATTCCGAGCTCTAATATTAAGAGTGCACCTCAGGATTCAGGACTTCCAGGCATGTTAATTGTCACTACAGACATATTCACGTCAGGTATCATAACGTGGAGGTGCACTCGGTCAAGCCATTGTGCCAGAACATGTCTAGTTTTGGAGCTAGATGAGAGCTCGTAATTGGCAGCAGTTGAATGCCACCAACAGAAAGAGATCACGTCCTTTCCAATCGCAGTGGGCGAATGTTCTCCACCCGAAGGTGGTTCCACCTCACCTGTCAACAGCATTATACAGAGTTTAATCTGCACATGCACCCAAGTGAGGGAGGAGAAGCGACGGAATGCAGTGATAGAGGAAACAGGACCACCCAGAGAAAGCACGCAGGTCGTCGGGAAGGTCGGCCGCGGTTGCAACGTGCGACACATGTAGGCTCACATCAGCCTGTGATCAAGCCTGTTATCTTGGCGTACCGCACAACCATCAATGTCACGAGAGATAAAAAAAAATTGAATTTCTTATCTATGAAGAGGTACCCAGATTTTTGCATGCAAATTTAAATATATGGTAGATTTAAAATATTCACTCATTCCTGCTATTTCTGTGACAGTGGACAACACGTTTTTTGACTTGTTGTCAGTTTCCTAAATTACTACGAACGAATCGATAAAAGCCTAGTCCACGAAGAAGAAATATTGTCATTAAAAGAGCAACCAACGAAGTGGAAAGTGTGAAGTTAATTCGTATAATATCTGATACACGCTATTTTTATGGTATTTTACTGATATCGACAGTGATGTGTTTTGAAAGCGCAGCTGGCTCATTCATTTAATTGTTCACCTTAAAATATTTAGTTATTATGCTTCTATTGCGGAAAATTCTTCACGTCGTTGTTTACTTATTTTATCGACTGGCTAAAATCATTTCATAACACTTTTGTGCCAATATTGTTTACTAAAGAAATGACAACATTAATTTTTTCTACCTATAATCATGCAAATTTATGCGCAACACTTTTGAAGTTTTTTTAATAAACTGTTGTAAAATAATAACATACATTAAACAATTTGCTACAACCTATTCGCTCCTTTATTATTTTTTCGTACCCAACGTCAAGCTGCCAATATTCAACCAACAATCGGTCACAAAATTTCACAAAATTTAAGAGTTACGCCTTCCTTAAAAATAGTTCTTTATTTTGTAACAAGTCTCTTGCAGTGTGTTCCCGTAAAAATATTATCAACTGATGAGTTAACTGCATCTTATTCGAGTGACAAAAGTATGACATAGCTTCTTAGTGGATTAACTTGAAATCCTTGAACATATGTTTGAGCTGCATATTACCTACAGATGACTTTCGATATGTATCTGCTTATCAATATCCATCCTAAAGGTGTTATATGGGCGAGTAGATAAGATTTTCAGCATAGCAAACCCAAACTAACATATAAAGAAATTAAAATATTTTATGTGCTCTTTGCGAATATTCCTAAATTATTATTTTATAACTTTAGGGACGCGTTGATTCTCTCCTAATATTCCCCAGAAAAAGAGCTTCAGTTTAATTTTCATACTACATGAGATTTTTTTTTTGCGAATTATATTTAATTTCTTTAAACGATTGTCAAGTTCCTGTAACAAATTCTATCTTTGAGAATGTAGAATATTCGTATAATGGTAAATGAAAAAAAAATTATTTTTCACATGAAAAATGTATTTTTGCTCAAAGTGTTGCTGTAGTTGGAAAATTTAGATTTTGTTAGATATTCAGGAAAATAATATCTACTGTCTGTGGCTTTTTTTTTTTAACTTCAGGAAACGTTTTACCGTGTGCTACGATCAAAAATAAGTTTGATGAAGACTGAAACGTCACATTTTATTCCGATCTCAACCATATGAATAGCGAAAGGTACGCAGTTGAAAATTCAGAAACTTTTATTACACAAACTCATAACTAAATGTCTGACCAAACGGTTTGACAGAATTTATTATAAAGTACCGAGGACTTCTAAGAGGATACTTTATGGTCCGATACAAGACACTCGGAAGACGTATTGGAAACCACTTTTTTATTAGCGAACTTCGTGGCACTTGTACGAAACGGCATCTGTTTTGAGCTTTTCCTTTCACTGTAAAATCACGAAAAAATGATAGCAATTTTTACAAACGCGTAATAAAAAAAAACGAACAAGCGAATGTATGATAAAGAGCAGTATGCAATAAAGATTCTGTTCTTGTTTTCACGCACTTCTGAGCTTCCGCCGTGTCCATAATGGAGGTCATGTTGCACATGAAGGGTGCTTATAGTCGGCACTGCACATATGGTCCATTCCATATAAGAAGGCCAGATTCTGACAGTCAGTGAGTGGCAAAGTTACGTATACAAAACAAACATAGTGCAATTTACAAAATCCTGTATCAGCTGATGCACGAACGAACAAAAGTTAATATTATGTTGGCTATTCTGAGTGCACTGCCAACGCACATCAGACAAGCAGAAAATACGCGATAAGAAAGAGTTCCAAGTTTAATTAATACATTTTATTTTATGTGATCACAAAACAGTGGTTGTTAGTGTTAAAAACTAAACTTCGTGATAATGTAGTTATGATTAGGTGATCAAAATGAAATGTACAATAGAACGATACGACGTGGAAAAGTTTTCTGAAGTTGTGCTAACTTCAGAAAGCTTTTTCACGTCTTATAATCCACCTCAAACCTTGCTTTCAACACGTCCATGATATTAATTCCAAAAGCATACAGAAATATTATATAATATTGTTGAATTATTTTTTCTAATAATTTGACGAAACGACACGAATTTTAAATGTATTTTCAGCCCGTAACATAAGAATTATCAATTTTAAAATATACGCCATCTTTTGACCATAAAGAGAGTTACTCAAAACTTCGTCGTGACGTGCTGCGCGCTATCTATCGGATATTCTGCGAGCTATTACCAGCCAGAAATGAACCTCTTTCCTGCGTGATATATAACGAATTTACAAACATATGCCAATAGTTATATTTTTCCACGAGCTCTGCATAATTTTTAAAGTAACATATATTTCATATACAACGATTTGGAGTACAAGTCATTTATATTCGGCCGGTAATCGTTCGTCTACGTAAATTATACGCCATATTGTTCTCTCGAAACCCATCTCCTTGATTCCGTAGACACGCGTGAATAGTTTTTAAGCAATTCTAACGTTATTCCACGTCACATATTTCCAACTCGAATATATTAGCTATAACGTCCAAAGTGTGATAATAGATACAACAGACCGTCTCGCAAATGTTAACCCAAATTCACTATCTCGGACAAATTAAAAAAGAGTTAACAAATATTTAATTATTTGCAACTTTTTATATTTTTACATTTATAACCTACTTATTTTTTTACACAAATGTCAGTCTTAAAATATCTTAAAATTTGTTTAGCATTACAGTACAATGAGAAGTGGATTAGCTGACAGCGTGTTGATAAAAAATACAGCCCCGACTTGACGGACCAGCTGATGGCGGAAGGATACGTAGTCAGATGTAAACAGTGGCTCTACTTTCGCCGAGTTGTCAAAAAGTGGCCTCCTTATATGGTACAGAATATAACCAGGACTCGGTAGCTGGTGTTTTGAACATCTTGGTCGTGAGAAATCTGATTTTCTGAATCTTCTGCAGTGAGAAAAACGTTTTGTCGAGTCGGAACCAAGTTTGTTTGGCGCAACCAAATTAATTATTGCTAGTGTAGAGTTTGTTGTCGAAGACAAAAATAATTCGTTGTTCTCACTGGTCGCCTCGAGCAAAGATTTTGTTGGTTAAACGAAATATTTTTGTTTCGCACTACGTGCGTTAAACAGTTTCGATAACATAGAAAAAAANAAAATTTGTTTAGCTTTACAGTACAATGACAAGTGGATTAGCTGATAGCGTGTTGATAAAAAATACAGCCCCGACTTGACGGACCAGCTGATGGCGGAAGGATACGTAGTCAGATGTAAACAGTGGCGCTACTTTCGCCGAGTTGTCAAAAAGTGGCCTCCTTATATGGTACAGAATATAACCAGGACTCGGTAGCTGGTGTTTTGAACGTCTTGGTCGTGAGAAATCTGATTTTCTGAATCTTCTGCAGTGAGAAAAAAGTTTTGTCGAGTCGGAACCAAGTTTGTTTGGCGCAACCAAATTAATTATTGATAGTGTAGAGTTTGTTGTCGAAGACAAAAATAATTCGTTGTTCTCACTGGTCGCCCCGAGCAAAGATTTTGTTGGTGCAACGAAATATTTTTGTTTCGCACTACGTGCGTTAAACAGTTTCGATAACATAGAAAAAAATTGGAAGCCGAGTCGAGAATCGAAACTTGATCGTTCGTGCTCGAGCCTTCGGCCTTAGCAACCTCAGCTAATTTAACTGTCGGCAAAATACGTATTTTTTTTACGTAAACACATAACGAATACCGGACAACGTGCGCAAATAAATATTTCAAGTTTTACAGATTTACTTTCTAGTTTTCTGTTGAACTTGTTTTATTAAGATGTCCATGCCATTGTTAAGCATCAACTTATGCACAAAAAATTTTTTACCAACCTAATTGTCAGAAAAAAATACGAACAAAATCGCTAGTTGTATTTTCAAACGAAGGCAATCAAGCGAGTGGTCAAACAAATATATACAGTTGATTCACCTGAATATTTTCTTTGATAGCCTAATTTCTTTCGTCCCAGCATAAAGGTTTTGCTAATTCAAGCGTGTTTTTTGTTAAATGAACACAAATATAGTTTGGTTGCTTTTCAATTTTTTCTTTTGTCGGGTCAACTAAATTTATTTTTGGCCCTATACGAACAAACATTTTGTTGGCTGGAAAAAAAAACTTTGTGAATGCTGACATCAGCGGACACGCAGTTCGTAGGGAGCCGTGGTGGTGTAGTGGCTAGACTGTTAGTCTCCCACCTCCCAAAAATTATTACATAAACTTTAAACCTAGGCGAACCAGGTTCGATTCCTGGTGGGGTTGCTCCCGGATTTTCGCATATGGGAATCGTGCTGGACGATGCCACTAGTCGGGCTGGTTTTCTCGGGGATCTGCCGTTTCCCCCTCCATTTCATCCAACTCGCTTNTCCATTTCATCCAAGCTCGTCGGCTCTCAAGACCTCGATGTCATGAGCCACCCACTCGCTCACGCAGTTTGTCTCTCGCCGGCTGCGAGAAGTACGCCCCGACATTTGCACGGCGCCCATAAAAAAAACGATTCATCGACTGCAACACTCGATCTTGTAAATTAATTCGGGGCCAAAAGGGATAAGTAAACTGCGTGTCCGGTATCTTGATGTAAATTGTTTTCTCCGACTGTTGACGAGGTATCCGTGACTTGCACCGCCCCGGCAGACATCGCCGGTCGCTGCGGATCTCTGCCCCGTCGCGTCGTGCCGTGCGGACCCATCGATCAACGGCGGGGTCAGAATCTTGCCCTCTGCTCCCCCTCCCCCTCCCACCGATCCAATCACCTCTTCGTGAACACATCCTCGCCGTGGGCGTCCGGCCAATCAGCGCTGTGTAAATGTTGGTTATCCTGTGCGGCGGGTCGTCGACGCGAAACCCTGCGCGCGCCTCCTGACTGACAGGACTGACGGGAGGCATGCACACGCAGGTGAGTACCCGAGGCTATCGTGTTACAACGCTTCAAATACACGTCAACGTGGCTGCTTCACAGTAAATTGGTTTCACGCCCACGTGGGCATCGCCTACGTACACTCTAAATCTGTATCCCCGTGAGAATTTAACATCCTAAATCCGTTAAATTCACCTGACGAGTAAGTGAAAATAATTCCAGTTTTCCATCCCTCATTGATTTAGTGACAATCTCCACTGATTCGCCAACCATTATATTTGCTGTTTTTCATTGATTCCGATTCTAAGTGAAGCCAGTTTCACTGATTCGAGTAGTTGAATTTTCACTGCGAATCAGTGGTTTTCCACACTGATTCGAATTTAGAGTGTGCGTCTTTTAAACATGGCCGGAACATGCATACGCTGTTCACGGTAAACTGAGCACTCTTGAAAGCCCTGCTTTAGATATACGTTTATGCAAGTTGCGCATTATTCAAACATATTTAAAAATTTACATTTTCTCCTGACCTGATCACTTTGTTCATGCGTCGGCCAAGTCACACTCAGAAATTGTAAGAAAAGTGAATATTTTTACCAATTTGCTCATTTTTACAAATGCATACGTTAAAAATATACATAAAGCTAAATAAATAATTTCACCTTTCAGAAATGACTTGAATGCTTTTAATTCAACATTATAATATGGTACTTACTTCCCTCCGTCTTAACCAACTTTACCGGATGCATATGGCAGTAATTGAACCCGTTGGAGTATATGCAGGTAGGCGCAGTGACATTTTATTCAGACGTTTGTTTCAAAAATGTTTAATTAACCATGAACAGCATGTAATACGTCCAGACCCAGTGTAAACACGTCTTGTGCATGGCACACGGGAACGATTTATTTTTCGTCGTTAATGAACATTGTAAGGCTGAGTGCCCAATTATATACACTGCGGGTAGCTGATTCGTAAAACGTGCCATTGAAAGGTGGATTTAAATATCTACACTGTGCCACGAAGTAAGTAATAATACAGAGGTGAAACAAGCTCGTATCTTGCGAACTCCAGGCGTACAAGCCACCTAAATGGCGTCGATAACCGGCAATACGTCGGAACGTCGTTCGCGAATCAGCGCCTGGTTACTCACTTGTCAGTCAATAGTCCAGCCAATCGGGTACATTTCGCAGCATGCAGTAGCCAATCATACTTAACGCCCAAACCTCAGAACCTCGCACAACCTGTCGGATAATAAGTACGCCCACGTGTTTGTACAGTTCCGAACAAAACATTTGTCTCTTGAAACGCCTAAAAATAATTTATTGGTCTTTGACGGAAATACCCAAATGATTCTACAATAAACGGATCGCTATAGACCTGAAAAATTCCAAACAGTAGACTTACCTACACAGGCGTTTGTCTACTGAAGTAGATATCGAGTGCTCGTTGACTTCTTGGGGCCACGGTGGTGTAGTGGTTAGACTACTCGCATCCTGCCTAGGAGAACCGGGTTCTACTCCCGTCGAGGTCGCTCCTGGATTCTCGCACGTGGGGCTAGTGCTGGGAGATGCCGCTGGTCTGCGGGTTTTCTTGGTGTTCTCCCGTTTACCCCGCCCTTGTATTCCGGCGCTGCCCCATACTCACCTCACTGCATCTCACTGCAACTCACTACATCCTACTTTTCCCCTCATTTTCTCTTTGCCAAACATCTTGCTCCTCAAACACTGACAAGTACTGGGTTTGCAGCAACTCAGCTTTTTTCCTTATCAGTTATTGCACTCCAATCCTCCTTACTATTCAACACTAGGATAACTCCCTCTCTCCCTTCCTTCAACCTTTCTGATATTCCCATACAACTTCCTTCCTTTCCCTTCCTTTATCATGCATATTGCCTAGGTATTCATTCTTATTGGCTCAATAACTCGTTGGCAATAACCGTCATCGGCTCTCAATAACTCGTTTGCTTCTTGCTGCTACAGTGGGATGCTATTAATGGACATTTGTAATGCTGAATATTTATTATTGTAACAGAGTCCTCCTGGAGGTGGCAAAGAAGGCGTTGAACAATTGCAAGCGTCGCACTTCTAAAAACTCGCGGCANTTTTTCCTTATCAGTTATTGCACTCCAATGCTCCTTACTATTCAACACTGGGATAACTCCCTCTCTCCCTTCCTTCAACCTTTCTGATATTCCCATACAACTTCCTTCCTTTCCCTTCCTTTATCATGCATATTGCCTAGGTATTCATTCTTATTGGCTCAATAACTCGTTGGCAATAACCGTCATCGGCTCTCAATAACTCGATGGCTTCTTGCTGCTACAGTGGAATGCTATTAATGGACATTTGTAATGCTGAATATTTATTATTTTAACAGAGTCCTCCTGGAGGTGGCAAAGAAGGCGTTGAACAATTGCAAGCGTCGCACTTCTAAAAACTCGCGGCANTTAACAGAGTCCTCCTGGAGGTGGCAAAGAAGGCGTTGAACAATTGCAAGCGTCGCACTTCTAAAAACTCGCGGCAGTAGCTAGGCTTCTAGAGCCTTCAGGAAACCTGACTCAGAAAGAAAAAATTAACAGTTACAATCCTCAAATTAATATTCTTCTAAGTAATTATGTTGAATCAAAAGGCCGTCTTGGTATTTTAAAACGAATTTCAGTCTGTGAAAGTAAAGCTTGTATTTGTTTATTAAATTTATTTACATGCCATAGATAAAATAACTATAGTCTCACCACGGTTTCTTCACACTTTTTTGAACAAAATCATTGAAAAATCACCTCATGTGTGATGTGCTTGTTTGTTTCATAAATATGCCATGTAATTATCTCAAACGTATTATACTTGTGCCAACATAAAAATACCTAAATTTTTTATTAAATTAAACATTTATTTATATATTTCATTTATAAATGATAATATTTAATTTATAATTAATATTAATAAAAACAGGTAGAAAACATGTACGTTGGTAATGCCTTGTCAGAAATATGCAGAATATTATTACAATAAGTGCGCACGAATAAGGTGCGTTGTTCCTTTGGAGCAATTTTTTAGACTCGCTTAAGCTTTGTTTGCACGAGGTGGAGTAATATCCTGGAAGAAGTTTAGCAGGGCTTCAGAAAAGTTGGAAGTTCCCGTGAATAGCCTATAACGGACCACAATGAGAAGCGCGACGTTTTAAAATGAATGTTTCCATGGAGAAGTAGGTTGTATTTGCCATTAAACACACGGATGAGGCNGAGAAGCGCGACGTTTTAAAATGAATGTTTCCATGGAGAAGTAGGTTGTATTTGCCATTAAACACACGGATGAGGCGATGAGTGACATCACAACACTTTGGTCATTAACAACATAGGACATGTTTTCGTTTTCTGACAAGGAATTTGAAAATTAAATTATTTATCTGGTTAAAGGTAAGCTTTACTATAAAAATGATACAACTTGTACATACTTTATACGTTATACGAAATAGAGAAGACCCGTAAAAAAAAGTCTGAAAATGTCTGACCTGCCCAGCTACAACTCCTGGTGTTTAATCGATAATACGTAAATGCAAGAGACTTGTTCTTACCGATCAAACTGCTATGTTACAAAAGCTATAAAAAAAACCCGTGACGGAAACTTTGAGACGGCTCCAAAAGACAGAAAAGTAGGCGTCAACCTTTTTTCCGGTTTGGAAGACAGTGAAAAACGACATGAAATTTTAAGAAAACATTTATATTGTACATGGCATTGACCAATTTGTAACAATTGGACACACACCCACTCTAGAATTGAAACATTTAAATCAGCTCCAAATCAGCGAAATTGACTGCAGGTCACTTGGAACTACTCCACTTAATTTACTGATAAGTTTAGTTGCTGGTATTCACTGATTAAACCGTGACTTCTACTGATTCGTAGTGAATTGCACCGGCCTGGCAGTAAAATTTAATTGCACTTCACTGATTCGTCATTAGATAACAGCTTATAGCTGAAGATTCAGTAAAATATTCCACTGATTGAAATCGCTAATTCAGTTTAAGAGTGCCTAAAGTACCGATCTGATTCTTGGACACTGTTGAGTCTCAGCCCAAACGACTCATAAAATATCCACATCCACGTACACAGTTATGGGTACGGAACATTTTTTTCCAAAAATTATTTGGAAGAGTAATGTACCAAAGACTTGTTTTGCCAAATTACCGATCCGTCATATGCCAGAGAGTCGACCTACGGGAACTCCTCCAAGGCAAGGGAAATATTTGCCGAACGCCTTCGGCAATTTAAGAGTCACGTTCTCGACCAAACGCCTATTCTTTTATGTGATGTTTTGACAAAGTGGACATGGACGTTATCTACGAGCAGTGGATGACCTGAGCATCCAGAATCATCCATCAGCTCACACAGATTTTCCTCTTGATGGTTTTTGCTTTGGCCGCTGACAGGGCTAACATATCTTCCTCAGCTGCCATATCCTCACACTATAATCAAATTAAGTAAAATAAATAAAAGTGAAAGATCTGACGAAGTTCAACGAACAGATCACAATCCAAAATTAGTGCCGGACAATGCACACCCACCAAGCCATCGTCCTTGCTCACCTGTACGTACTGGTCCTGTCTTCTTGGAGTTTCTGACGGGCACTTACGCCATCTGGGCGACAACTCGACCGAGTTGCCCAGAAGCTTCACTCCGCCCCACCCCCTTCCCACCGAAAACCCACCCACCNCCTTCCTTCCGCCTTCAGATTCTCTCGCGGCGGCGTCTCTTCCGCGAGCTGAGGAGGTCCCCGGCCGTCAAGGAGACCTGAATCAGGCGAAAGGAGCTCCAGTAAACAGACTAGAGAGCGACTCTTGGCTCCGGGGGGCTCGCTGGCGTGTTTACCAGAGTTAGACGTCGGTCGCCATCACGAACGACGCGGACTGTCGGCGCACGTCGACCAGGACATGCCGACGGCTAAGGGGGTAGGCCATTCGCGGTTACTTCATACTTTTCTGAAGCCCTGCTAAAGTTATACTTCCAGGATATTCCTCCGCCTCATGCAAACAAAGTTTAGCTAAGTCTAGAAAACTACATCAAAGGGACAGCGCACCGCGTTCGTGCGCACTCAGTTGAATGGTATTTTGCATAATAACTATTTCTTACTGGGCATTACCAACACACCTATTTTCTCTTTGTTTTTATTCATTTTAATTATGAAATAAATATTATAATTTATATATAAATATAAGTAAAAGATCAACTTAACCAAAAATAGGTACTTTTATGCTAACATAAGTATAAACACTAGTGATACATGATATATATATATATATATATGCACACACATACATATATAGGAAAGAACCAAAGACGTCATACATAGGGTGAATTTTCAAAAGTTTGATTAAAAACGTGTGAAGTAGCCGCGAATAGGCTATAGCATCCATTCCATCTTAGATTTTTCTTACCAATCTTTATAATGAAAATTTGTGACTAGTCATAAAAAAAAGACAAAGCTAGACACGACATAGAGGGCGACTAATTTTTTTTTTAATTTCTACAGTTTCAGTTATATCTGTATTTTACCATGTGGAATTGACATTATTAAATAATTATGTAATACTTGATTACGGTTACATACGTGAAACTAATAATGAAAGGAAAACACGTTGGATTTCGGAATAACTGTTAAGATGTTCCATATGCCTTGAATAGCTTGGCTTTCAAATATTGGCTCGGAAAATTAAGTTGTAGACGAAAATACGTAAATCCAAGATGGCAATGATATTTTCACCTTAAGGCGACTACCTAGTAAAATTTTTTCAATGTCTCAAGGTCACGTCCGATTGTGAGGCAGCGTCACGACGTCCTCAGAATTTTAAGCGGTGAATGTTGGGGGTTTTAATACAGCAAACTGTTCACAAGAGATACAGAATTGTTGCNAAATCCAAGATGGCAATGATATTTTCACCTTAAGGCGACTACCTAGTAAAATTTTTTCAATGTCTCAAGGTCACGTCCGATTGTGAGGCAGCGTCACGACGTCCTCAGAATTTTAAGCGGTGAATGTTGGGGGTTTTAATACAGCAAACTGTTCACAAGAGATACAGAATTGTTGCTGAAGTTTAAAACACTTTTTTTACAGAAGAATAAATACATTAAACAGAGTGCTACTTGCAGCGATTTCCGTTGACTTTGACACTTTGCAACGACCATACTTATGTCGACGTAACATTAATGAATGGGCAACAAAATATCGACATTCATTTCTGTCCTAAAAAAAAATATTTACGCTGAATATTCCATAGTTTTCTGGAAATCAGAACAAACACAACTGCTTGCAATTAGACCAATGTGACAGCTGGGCACTTCGAGTGCTCACGGACTTGTGTGACTTGGCTTGAATTCTGTGAAATTGCCAAAGCAGTGCGGCACTTACCTGCGCTTATTTGAAGTTACTGGTGATGTAACATAACGCCACCAACAGTTTTCGTGAAGTTAACTGCAACTTAATCTTACGTCGTTAAGTAACAAATAATAAAGTACGTAATTCCCTAAGGGGGGAAAAAAAGCTTTTGATTCGGACGCTGACAACTTATCACAGTATCGGCTGAACGCCCTCCAGTAATGAACGTTGTTCAATGTAAGCACTTATCAGGTGCGATGTGAACCAATACTATGGTGGTAAGTGGAAACACAATGGTCCCGCATAACGCGTGTTCCTGTAGTGATAGATATAGACAACACACTTCAAGCTTGTGTAGTCTGTAGGTAAATCCGAACAGCAGTCATTTTGTTAAATAATAAATCTGAAATCATCCTATTAAAACAAATACCCTATTCGTAAATGCATACACAATAAAATAAATTTAATACGGAAGTGATGGTACATGTATTATTTGTAACTTCATGAAAAAAATATTTTTGACCTGTTAGTAAAAATTTAAACATAACAGAAAATACCGGTATTTAACCCGAAATTTATTAAACAGCAAATATAAGACTCGAGAGGGTGAAATTCCAACCTCAGGAAGCCGAGCCTTGCCGCTTCACTGTGATCTGCAATGTCCGAAAATATTACATATTGACTGAAGTTTTGAAGAACTAAACGACTTTAGTTTCAAATTCATAATGCAAATTTCGTCTAGTTACTGCCAGTTGGGCATATTATGTTGATTAGTACACTCACAGTACAAAAAAAAATAGTTTTTAAAACATCACAAACAGAATAAAGTGTTTGTTGCACTACCTATAACAAAATGTGCTGTGACAACATTTTTGGCATCTGATTTTAAAAATTAGCAATAATTTATACAGTAAAGCCGATATTTAAACGTAGGCTAGCCACTGAAACGAGTATTAGCAGTAACACTGGCAGAAAACCATAATAAATTATCTACAAATGGAATAAATGTTTTAATTAATTTTTTTATGAATTATTTTATATTTCTACAAAACGCTATTTAGATGTTGATAATAACTATTATAAAATTTACAGCAAATAAGNTATGAATTATTTTATATTTCTACAAAACGCTATTTAGTTGTTGATAATAACTATTATAAAATTTACAGCAAATAAGAAAAACTATCTTCCGTTGTGTTTTAATAATCGCGAGTTAAATTCACTGCTGATACAGTTATGTGGCACAACTTTGAAGATCTGCTTCTCTGTGTAAAATAAAAAAAAATTGAGAAAGAAATTCTTTTGCATTATGTAATATAACCTCTGAGCTGTTGTCTGTTTTCTTGCAGAGCCTTTTTATTCCAAAATAATGTNTTCTTTTGCATTATGTAATATAACCTCTGAGCTGTTGTCTGTTTTCTTGCAGAGCCTTTTTATTCCAAAATAATGTATTCTTTTACGTATTCGTAAACTCCGATTATAATAACTCGTTTCAATTATTTTTCGATTGTTTTTACCGTATACTACTATTCATTAATTAAAAGGCATAAATATATTTTTTTTTTTTTCAAAAATAATAGAACATCTGTAAAAAAAAGTGTTATAATTACTTAAGAGAAAGATCAATTATTTTCTGGTTGAATGCAAGGAAGATCAATTACATGCAGACTAGCGTCCGTGTTTCAAGAACTAAACGAGGGAGCCTCGATGGCCATGCTCTCAGCGCGCCGGCCTCGCAATTTGAGGGTCCTGGCTCGATTACCAGCAAATTTGAGCGATTCCGGATTTTCCATGCATGGGAAACTTGGCGGACGTTACCAATCGCTTTGGGGGCTTTCTCCATGCAGTACCGTTTCCCCCACCGCTGCACTCCGGTTCTCTTCCGCCCCCTTCGTTTCACGGTACCGGCAAACTCGCATTTAAATCCATGATGACCTCGCTGCAGAAGAGGGAGCAATGTTTGTGCGTATATAATTTTTTTTTTGCGCTGTTTGTTACTGGTAACGCAGGCCGTGCTACATTGTTTAGTTTTGGTTACTTTATTTTTAATTTTCGTTTTTAATTATGTATCGATTTAATCGGAACGCCAAGTCAGTCAGCTGTTCAGCTTGCAATGCTGTCACTTGCTGTACAGCACAACTTGACTCATGCGAAATAATTATTTTAAAACTAAAAACCCATAGGTCTTATAAATAAACAGTGTTTCTACACATCACCATGTTTAAAGAACTGATTCACATTTAACGTGATCAAAAAAAATAAAGAAGAAAACCTGTTTCTAGCAAACATTTCGAAAATACAAAAAATACACATCTCATGAATATTTGAGCAAGTTACTTCATTAGAGAGTTATTTTTAAGTGTCACACACACATTAGTTTATTTAACATCTTTAAGTTAGCAAAACCATCTTGGTGGTAATTTGGTAATTTTCAAGCTTCGCAGTTAACAAAATGGAAAACGCAAATTGCAAAAATTCAGCATTGATTCGATATAGCAGGAGAAAATCGGTCATCTGACCGGTTTTGTTAACAACCGCAAACCGAGCGAGGTGGCGCAGTGGTGTCTCGCATTCGAATCCCGATTCGGCCATCGTGATTTCGGTTTTCCAGAGATTCCCGAAATCACTTCAAGACGAATGCTGGGATGGGTTCTTAATGCAGGCACTGGCAAATTCCTTCCCGTCTCCTCAATGGCCCTTTCCCAATGTCTTGTCGCTGTTAGGGAGCACCTAAAACACCCAATAAAGTAACATAAAATAATAAAAGAACAAAAATTCCGGTTCTAACATAACAAGGGTATCTTCACTTGCGCTATTAGTAGGGACACCCTAATTTCGCGAAAAAATTTCACCACCAGTTGTGTTTCACAACATTGAAACTCAGATCCACTTTCTTGATTGATAATCTAAGAGTTACGCGTCCTAGGTGTATGCCCGCGAATCGCAGACGTAAGGTATCGGAGTTGCCTAATTCTGGTTGGCCAGTCAAGTAATAAAATGTCTTCTCGCAAAGAAACTCCGGCAATAAAAAAAAATTAAACTGCTGGTATGCCCGTGGTGTATTGAACTCTAGTTTGCGCTTCAATCTTTTCGAGGAATTCGGGTGCCCCTAGATATCAGCCACTTTGCCGTCGCCACTTGGAGTGGTCGGGACGGGGGCAAAGTGACGTCACGACCACCCCTCCCAGGTGCACCTGGCACAACACGGGTAGCTGACCATCCGTCAGAAGCTGTCAAGTGCCCCGCGCAAGGTCGTGTCTCGTGTGTTCAAACACGACGTTCGAGTCTGTCGGCGAGGCCACACAGAGAGGAGGTGCTTCACCGCTACCGGTGATGGCCGTTACGCCGAGGGCTTCCGGTAACATGCACTCTCACGATGCATGCCCAAGGCAGGGAGGAAGGAACAATATTTTTTCTACACCCGGAAGGGATAGACCCCTCGCGACGCAAGACTCCCTCTCCCTCTCTCTGCAAACAGGTCGGAACACAGCTTCCCTCTTACGGCCACCGGCGAAGGTAAACTGCGCTGTACCACGGATGTACTCGCTACCGGTAACGGTTAGACACCTCAGGACGCTCGACAAGTGTCGTCGCTTCATGAGCGCATCTCGAGCCTGTAGTAAGAAAGCGAACCGGAGCACAATGAGAGAAAGGTTCGTCCCAGCCAACAAAATATCTGTTAACACATTGCCAAACGTATAGACAGTAGCCCCGACAAAGTATTTCGTCGAATAACCAAAACTTGAAAGCAACAAAATTGGTTTCGTTCATCTAAGAAAATACACCCTGTAATAAACAACATTTGTGTTAAATTGTCAACAAAATGTTTACATCAATTGTATCTATAATATATTTTCTTTGCCGCTCATTTGAGTGTCTTCGTTCGAAAATGCAGCTCGAGAGTTTGTTTGTGATTTTTGAAGTTATACATTTTTGGCGCTTTGAGGGTAAAAGTTTAGTGTGCAACGGAAGTTGCACGCGCACAGCGTAACGAAATTCGACAGTGAATGTGGTAAGGATGTTTTTCTTGTATCTCGAGAAACGATCAAACCATTCTTACAAAATTTGGCGAAGATGATTTACAATAGATTAATTTTATTTTAGTCACGCCAAAAAAGTATAACTTCTAACGCGCGTACATAAGTACACTCACCCATTGTTTTTGTGACAATATGGATAATAACAGTGTTACTGAATATATTGATGCTTATTAATAGTATAAAAATCCTAATAAAACAACTTCAACTGGAAATTAAATGTAACTTGAAATATTTTTTTACGTACGTTGTCCGGTATTTGAATAGTAAATTTGACGCTACTCGCCACCTGCGGTATACAGGGTGGTTCGTAGGGTGCGTGTTACCTCTCTGGCGCAGACTACAGGGGCCTTGGGTGTCGAATAGGGGTAAACAATAACTTGGTGTTTCATTTTAAAAGTATATATTGGGCAATATCAATACAAACATAGACTCTTAACTCCAAGACGGTACCCTGCAAGTTGAAAATTTGGGGTCTCCAAGGCTCCTTGAGCGGCGAACGCTGTTACTTACCTGTGCTTCCTGTTGAGGTTGTTCTGGTGGTAGGTTGAGGTCTGGTCAGCTGGGCGGCCCTTCATGGGTCCTCGGCTCCACTTCGTTGGCGTGGTGGACACAGCTGGCATCTTCCTTTGGGGCTGTTCCTTCGGCTTCGATGATGGCTCTCCACGACTGACTCCTACGTAACTGACTCTCACGACACGACTGACTCTCTCGTCCCAACGTGGCGCTTCTGGGCGACGCCACCCCCGACAACCTCCTCTCAGGCGCTGCACTTTAACTGTCCACCCTACCGCGTCCCGGCGTGGTGCCCCTCGGTGAACTCACCCACCCGACTGCCACCTTCCGGCGCGGGGATTCAACTGTCTACGTCCTCCACGTGTCCGGACTCTTTAACTTGCTCTCCGCGAAACTCCAACTCAACTCCCACCAGCCCTTCCCACGCATCTAACTCGGGGCACCTCGGCGTCACCGCCAGGCCCCATCAGCGTTCCTCACGCTTTCTCAATCCCGGAGATCCTCTCGTCGGCGATCTGCTAGCTTATCTCTGCATTACCTCTGCATTTTTCTCCCCACGTGTCCATTTTCTCACGCATCTTACTCGGGG